>PVKV010034295.1:0-17840 GCA_004027835.1 Alouatta palliata
TCAACATGGTGAAACCCCGTCTCTACTAAAAATACAAAAATTAGCTGGGCATGGTGGCGCGTGCCTGTAGTCCCAGCTACTCGGGAGGCTGAGGCAGGAGAATTGCTTGAACCCAGGAGGCGGAGGTTGCGGTGAGCCGAGATCGCGCCATTGCACTCCAGCCTGGGTAACAAGAGTGAAACTCCGTCTCAAAAAAAAAAAAAAAAAAAAAAAAGAAAGAAGGGGAGAGTAGAACTTGGTGCCATGGCTCAGATTGCTTGAAGCCAGCAGTTCAAGACCATCCTGGGCAACAAACAAGACCCCATCTCTACAAAAAAAAAATTGTTTTAATTAATTAATTATTTATTTATTTTTTAAAGACAGGATTTCACCATGTTGGCCAGGCTGGTCTCGAACTCCTGACTTCAGGTGAGCCGCCTGCCTCACCATTCTGAAGTGCTGGGATTCCAGGCATGAGCCACCGCGCCCGGCCAAAATAAAATATTCTTATTAATTACCTGACTCACCTCTCTACTAATTTTTCTACATTTTTTTGATATCAAAGATTTCTATAAACTTTTTGATATCTTCTTCATATGACAAGTATTTTATAATGTTTTCTAGAGAAAATACAAAGAATTCAATTGATTTCAATTCAATTGAGCAAATTTTTTTTTATTATTGGTGTTTTAGAAAAGTTTCAATTTCACAACTCGTTATTAGTAAAGTACATTTTAAGATTGTTGTAAAACTCAGGAAAACCTCTAGTTCCTTTTACATGCGAGCTGTAAGATTTCAGGTTATTTTAACTTTTCTTCCGCAGTGGTTTTTTTTTTGAAACAGAGTTTCACTCTTGTTGCCCAGGCTGGAGTGCAACGGTGCAATCACAGCTCACCACAACCTCCGCCTCCTGGGTTCAAGTGGTTCTCCTGCCTCAGCCTCCCAAGTAGCTGGATTACAGGCATGCACCATCACGACTGGCTAATTTTTTTTTTTTTTTTTTTTTGTATTTTTAGTACAGATGGGGTTTCTCCACATTGACCATTGACCAGGCTGGTTTTGAACTCCCAACCTCAGGTGATCCGCCCACTTCGGCCTCCCAAAGTTCTGGGATTACAGGTGTGAGCCACTGCGCCCAGCCAGACAAATCTTAAACACTCTTCAAATAGATAAATTCTATGATAAATCTATCTCTGTGCAATGCCTAAGGAGAAAGGAGCACAGGGGCTCATGGGAGTTCAGCAGAGGGTCCCTGACCCAGACTTGGGGGTTGTGGCAGGCCTCTCAGAGAAGATGACGTGTGAGCTGATTCTTAAAGTTTGAGTAGAATTGGCCAGGCACGGAGGCTCACGCCTGTAATCCCAGTACTTAGGGAGGCCAAGGTGGGCGGATGCCGACGTGGGCGGATCACGAGGTCAAGAGATCGAGACCATCCTGGCCAACATGGTGAAACCCCGTCTCTACTAAAAAATACAAAAATTAGCTGGACATGGTGGCGCGCGCCTGTAGTCCCAGCTACTCGGGAGGCTGAGGCAGGAAAATTGCTTGAACCCAGGAGGCGGAGATTGCAGTGAGCCGAGATTGCACCACTGCACTCCAGCCTGGCGACAGAGCAAGACTCTGTCTCAAAAAAAAAAAAAAAAAAGGTTTTTTGAGTAGAATTTTGCTGCGTGATGGGGAGTGTGTGTGTATGGGGGTGGAAGGTGTTACTGAAAGGAGGAAAGAGCCTTCTGTGCAGGGGAAAAAAACGTGTGCAAATACACTGAGGCAGGAAGCAACATGGTGTGTGATGATACTTATGAGCAGTTCCAGGCTGAGAGAGAACCTCAGGGGCATAGCCTCCTCCGTAGCCCCAGAGACTCATTTTTTGTAGAGTCAGCAATGCAGACCGAGTCCAGAGAGGCCCAAGTGAAGATATTGAAAACCTCAGTTCAAGTTCCCACAGTCTGAGGCCTCAAACATACACAGAGAGACTCTGCCTGCTAGATTTCCCTACACATGGAGTCCCTCTCTGGGATGTAACAAACCAAGGCCTCTGAATGAACCCTCAGATTAGCTTTGAGACTGAAGTCCAAGGCCGAGTATCCAAAGTAACAAATTTCTTCGCCTTTTCTCTGACTTGAACCCCCATCAGCAATCTGGTAAAGTCAATATAGCCCTTCCCAGAATGTTTTTTATTTTATTTTATTTTTAAAATTTCTACCAGCAGAGTGGGGAATAAAAAAAAAAAAAAATTCTGAGGCAGGAGAATCGCTTGAACTCGAGAGACCGAGATTGCGCCACTGCACTCCAGCCTAGGCAGGAAAAAAAAAAAATTCTTTTGCAGAGACCAGGTTCTCACTATGTTTCTCAGGCTGGTCTCAAACTCCTGGGCTCAAGTGATCCTCCAGCCTCCAAAAGTGCTAGGAATACAGGTATGAGCCTAGCGCAGAATAATGTTTTTAAATGCATAAAATAAAATATAGGTTTACAAAGGAAGTCAAGTGTGTTAAAATACAGTTATCAAAATGTTACAAAAACACCATTCCAAGTTGTATATTTCTTTGCAAATTTTAAAATTGCAATCAGGCCGTGCGCAGTGGCTCACACTTATAATCTCAGCACTTTGGGAGGCCGAGGTGGGTGGATCACCTGAAGTCAAGAGGGCGAGACCAGCCTGGATAATATGGTGAAACCCCGTCTCTACTAAAAATACAGAAATTAGCCAGGTGTGGTGTGCACACCTGTAGTCCCAGCTACTCTACTCAGGAGGCTGAAGTGGGAGAATTTCTTGAAGCCGAGAGGTGGAGGTTGCAGTGAGCCGAGATGGTGCCACAGCACTCTAGCCTGGGCAACAGAGTGAGAATCCATTAAAAAAAAAAAAAAAAAGGAAGGGAGGGAGGGAGAAAAGAAAGAACAGATACCCCAAAATTCTATGCATGATGCCTTATAAGTCCATATATCCCAGTTTAAGTACCCTACCCTAGAGCAAACACTTCAAACTACATAAAGTCTTCAGGTGGCCATATTGACATGTCCAAGACTGAACTCTCAAAGCCTAAGCCCAAACTCAGCCCCTAGCACACCACCTCAGACTGAGCTCCAAGATTAACATGCAGGTTGAACCACCAGACTGAATGTACAGAGGATGCTTCCAGGTAGTCAATTTCAGATAAGGACCAAGCCTGGGATCCCAAGACAGAGCCCACCAGACAGACATCCCTGGGTGAGGCCATGACATCCATCGCCTAGGCTTGACCTCAGGTTAAAATCTCCAGACTGAGCTTCTAATACCTGAGCAGGCCGAGCTCTGAAACTGGCACTAACTTGGTGAGAGGCTTAGTCATATGTCAGACAAAATATCAGGCTCCCATATCATATCTTCTCCCAACTGAAACACTAGAAGGAGTGTCTCAAAAGTGAACCATCTGGGCAAACTGCCTGAGTCCAGGAGTTTGAGACCAGCCTGGGCAACATGGCAAAACCCTGTCTCTGCAAAGAATACAAAAATTAGCAGGACGTGGTGGCACATGCCTGCCGTCTCCCAGCTACCCTGGAGGCTGAGGTCGGAGGATCAGCTTGGGCCCAGGAGGCAGAGGTTGCAGTGAGCAGAGATGGCAGCACTGCACTCCGGCATAGGTGACAGAGCTAGATCCTGTCTCAAAAAAAAAACGGAACCATCAACATATAACCTTAACCCCAATGAGCCTCTAGGTAGAGCCATAGGAATGAGTCCCCAAACTTAGCTCCTTGGAGTGTGGTGACTCATATCCTGCAAGTGGACCCAGGGTGAGTTCCCAGAAGAACCCATCACATACTAAAGCCACAAACTTGTCCCCCCGCTGAAAGTGTAGACTGAGCCCATGTTCTGAAACAGCATCCCTCAGACTGAAAACCTAATGTCTGAACCTGGAAATAACATACCCAAGGCCGGGCGAGGTGGCTCACGCTTGTAATCCCAGCACTTCGGAAGGCCGAGGTGGGAGGATCACTTGAGGTCAGGAGTTCAAGACCAGCCCGACCATCATGGTGAAACCCTGTCTCTACTAAAAATACAAAAAATTAGCCGGGTGTGGTGGCGGGCGCCTGTAATCCCAGTTACTCGAGAGGCTGAGGCAGGAGAATCACTTGAACCTGGGAGGCAGAGGTTGCAGTGAGCCGAGATCGTTCCAATGCACTCCAGCCTGGGCAGAAGAGCGAGATTCTGTCTCAAAAAAAAAAAGTCTGAATGCCTATGCTGAGCACCCAATAGTGAGTGATCCAGACAGAGCTCCTCACTGACTAATACAATGAGATCAGTCTCAGGTGCTAAGTTCCCAGTGCCTGAGCCTCTGGACAGACTACCATAAAGCAGGTGGCCCAAACAGTTTCTAGACCAAAACCCTAAAATGATGTCCCCAGAGAAAAGACCCAGAGCCCCCTGAAGAAGCTCCCCAAGCTGAGTACGAGCCTCAGTTTGCAGAATGAACTTTCAGATCTCCATACTAAAGCCATACGACTTTCATTCTGAGCTCTGCAGAATGAAAGTCATACTACCAACCTTAGAATGAACCCTTGGATGGAGCATCAACCTGTCATATCCAGAATGAGCCCCTGACTGTGCCTAGCAGACAGGAGTACCCCTCGCAGTCAGAGCCTCCAAACTGAGTTCTACAGAGTAAATTTCCCAGGTAGAGTTCTCTGAAACTAATCTGCCGAACGGAAGTCCTCAAATTGAGTCCTTCAGGCTAGGACCTCAGACTGACCTGCAATGACAGCCCTAGATGGTCCACTCAGGTTGTTCAGATTGAACCCAAGAATAGGCCTCCAGAGTAAGTGCCTAGAATAGGCCACCAAACTGACTCCCCAGATTGCAATCTCTAGACAAAGCCCCTATAGGGAAACTGAGATAACCACTGATAATGTTGAAACTTACCTGAACCCTGTATTCCTGGAAATCAGCCATGGTCAAAAATTTCCCAACCCTTCTATAGGTCTGAATCTGAAAACAAAACAAAGATAAACGATTAATAAAAATAAAAAATAGGCCAGGTGTGGTGACTCACACCTATAAGCCCAGCACTTTCGGAGGCTAAGGCATGCAATCACTTGAGGTCAGGAGTTCGAGACCGGCCTAGCCAGCATGGTGAAACCCTGTCTCTACTAAAAATACAAAAAATTAGCTGGGCGTGGTGGTACGTACCTGTAGTCCCAGCTACTTGGGAGGCTGAGGCAGGAGAATCACTTAAACCAGGGAGGCAGAGGCTGCAGTGAGCCAAAATCGAACCACTGCACTCCAGCCTGCGTGAAAGAGTGAGACTCTGTCTCAAAAAATAAAAAATAATTAATAAAAAATAAAAAATATTCCCCCACCCTTTTGTTCTCCAGAAAGGGCTCACCATAAAAGACCTCCCTACTTCCACACGGGCCAAGATCAGACTCACCTTCACCTTTCCTCAATGACGCAGACAAGACTTGTCTTTATCCTTCCTGATGGCCCCATAAGATTCTGAGGTTGTCAACCCTTGTCTACTTGCCTCCATAAAATTCCAGTCTTCTTCTTTTTCTTTGAGATGTTTCTCAATAGTTTATGGTCTCCCTATTACAATGGCCTGAATAAAATAATCTCAATTGTCCACTGCATTTTACCTTTCATGCCACCAGTCTCCATCCTTACACCTGGGTACATTGTACTCAGATCCTCAGAGAAACTGCCTCATTTATTCACTCATTCATTAAATATTCATTGAATGCTGACGATGTGCCAAGCACTGTGCTAAGCACTGGGAGCCAGTAAGACAAAGGCTCTGCTTCCACAGGACTTACATTTGAGTGAGGATAGCAGGGGAGGGAGGGTGGTCAGGGAAGGCACTTCTGAGGATACAACATTTAAGGTAGACCATGCCTGTAATCCTACCGCTCTGGGAGGCCGAGGTGGGTGGATCACCTGAGGTCAGGAATTTGAGACCAGCCTGGCCAACACGGTGAAACCCCATCTCTACTGAAAGATATAAAAATTAGCCAGGCGTGATGGCACGCGCCGGTAATCCCAGCTACTCGGGAGGCTGAGGCAGGAGAATTGCTTGAAGCTGGGAGGCGGAGGTTGCAGTGAGCCGAGATCAAGCCATTGCACTCCAGCCTGGGTGACAGAGCAAGACCCCGTCTCAAAAAAAAAAAAAAAAAAAAAAAATTTAGGGAGGGCCAGAGGATGAAGTTTCCAAGAAAAGGGAAGAATAAACCCAAGGTGACAGCCAGGGTGACAGTGCTTAGTATGAGAGGGAAAGAGATACAGGCAATGAGGTGAATGACACAGGCAGGGGCCCTGTTACTCATGGCAAGAAGTTTGAATTTTATTTTAAATACAACAGAAAATATTCTATGCCAAGGAATGAAGTCATCTGACTTACGTTTTTGAAATATCACTTTGGCAATTATATGGAGAAGAAATTATAGAAGAGCAGAAGTGGAAGCAGAGAGCATTGGGAAGCTACTGTAATAGTTCAAACAAGCTGTGTGCAATGGCTCACACCCATAATCACGACAGTTTGGGAGGCTGAGGCAGGTGGATCACCTGAGGTCAGGAGTTCAAGACCAACCTGGCCAACATGGTGAAACTCCATCTCTACTAAAAATACAAAAATTGTCAGGCATGGTGGTTCACGCCTGTAATCCCAGCACTTTGGGAGGCTGAGGTGGGCAGGTCACCTGAGGTTAGGAGCACGAGACCAACCTGGCCAGCAGGATGAAAGCCCATGCCTACTAAAAATACAAAAAAATTAGCCGGGAGTAGTGGTGCTCCTGTAATACCAGCTACTCGGGAGGCTGAGGCAGGAGAATTGCTTGAACCCGGGAGACAGAGGTTGCAGAGAGCCGAGATCGTCCCGTTGCACTCCAGCCTGGGCAACAAGAGTGAAACTCCATCTCAAAAAAAAAAAAAAAAGTTCAAACAAGAGACAATGGTGGTTTGGTGTAGATCAGCGATAGTGGAGACAGAGAGATGTGGACAAATTCAGGATAAATGTTAGAGGAAGAACCAACAGTACTCCATAATAAACAGTGTAAAGGAGGTGAGGGAAGGGATGATTCTCAGCTTTCTAGTTCAGTAACTGCTGGTTATACAGATGGGAGAAGGTGAGATGAGGGAAAGACTTGGGGAAGAATATCAAGATTTCTGTTTTAGACATGTTCAATTTCAGGTGCTTGTGAGATAATCCAGTGGAGATGACAAGGAGGCAGTTGGTTCTACAAGCTCAGAGATCTTCAACATTTAGAGGTCAGCAAAGGAGACAGAAGAAATAGACATGTTTCTAGGAGGGATTGTCGATTACCAAATGCTACTGAAAGGACAAGTAGGATGAGAAAAAAAAAAAAAAAAACCTATCTGTTGGATTTGACATGAAGTCTTTGGTGACTTTGACAAGTGTGGGTTCTATGGAGCGGTATGAAGCTAGACCGCAGTTGGTTGAAGAGTGGAAATGAAGTGGAGACAGTAATGTGTAACTTACATCTGGAGAAGGTTTGCCGTGAAAGGAACAGAGAAGTAGGAAGAGCTCATGGAATTCAAGGGGGGCTCTTAAAGATGGTATATTGGCTGGGCACGGTGGCTCACACCTGTAATCCCAGCACTTTGGGAGGCCAACGTGGGTGGATCACCTGAGGTCAGGAGTTCGAGACCAGCCTGGCCAACATGGTAAAACCCTGTGTCTACTAAAAATACAAAAAATTAGCCTGGCATGGTGGCAGACGCCTGTAATCCCAGCTACTCGGGAGGCTGAGGCAGGAGAATTGCTTGAACCTAGGAGGTGGAGGTTGCAGTGAGCCAAGACCGCATCATTGCACTCCAGCTTAGGCAACAAGAGCAAAACTCTGTCTCAAAAAAAAAAAAAAAAAAGAGGTGGTATATAATAAAGCATGTGCACGTGATGATGAGAATGGCTCAAAGAGGAGACGCTGGTGATGCTGGTGACATGAGACTCACCCGAGGAGCAAAACTTTTGAGTAGATGAGAGGAGCCAAAAGCCTGGTCTTTGATATGAGAAGGGACAGTTTCTCCATGTGAGAAGTCAGAAGAGGAGGTTGGGTGCAGAGAGGATTGTAGATTTCATGGTGAGATAAGGAAATTCCCATTTGAATTTTGTATCTACCTTCTTCTTCTTTTTTTTGTTTTTTTGTTTTTTGAGACAGGGTCTCACTTTGTCACCCAGGCTAGAGTGCAGTGGTGCCATCATAGCTCACTGTAAACTGGAACTCCTGAACTTAAGTGATTCTCACAAGCTCACCTTAGCTTCCCAAGTAGCTAGGACTACAGGTGTGTGTCACTATGCCCAGCTCTACCTTCTTTTTTTTTTCTTTTTGTCTTATTTCTCTTTGTGTACCAGCTCTACCCTCTTAATGAAGGGTGTTGTGAGGCCATCAGCTGAAGGTGAGGATAGAGGCTGGGATGAGCGAGGATTGGGAGGAGAGGACGAGGTATGAAATAGTTACTCTGGTCGGATGCGGTGACTCATGCCTGTAATCCCAGCACTTTGGGAGGTCAAGGTGGGTGGATTGCTTGAGGTCAGAAGCTCAAGACCAGCCATGATCAACATGGTGAAACCCCGTCTCAACTAAAAATACAAAAATTAGCTGGGCATGGTGGTGGGCGCTTGTAGTCCCAGCTACTCGGGAGGCTGAGGCAGGAGAATCGCTAGAACCTGGGAAGCAGAGGTTGCAGTGAGTCGAGATCAAGCCACTGCACTCCAGTCTGGGCAACAGAGCAAGACCCTGTCTCAAAAAAAAAAAAAAAAAAAAAACAGTTATCTCCGATAGTGGGGAGGTGATCATAGCAGGATTGCTGTGCTAGTAATACCTATTTGAGGTCTGCAATCAATACTTTAGAGTGAAATCATTGGCTTGTGTGGGTTTTTGTTTTTTGTTTTCTCTAACAACATTCAGCTGCTGTCTTACAGAGGTAGAGAGTAACCCGGGTTGTGTTTGGCCACATGAGTATAAAGATGAGAGAGAGGAGCTGTATTTGTTTTCTACGCTGCATAACAAGTTACCACAAAGTTAGAGACATACAACAACACACATGTATTATCTCACAGTTTCTGCGAGTCAAGAGTCTGGGAACAAATTATCTGGGTCCTCTTTTTCAGGGTCTAACTAGGCTGCATTGTGGGTGTCAATCAAGGCTGCAGTCTCATGAGAGGCTTAACTAGGGAAAATATCTGCTTCCAAACTCCCTCAGGTTGGTGGAAGAATTCATATTTGTTTAACATCTCCTATATCATATCAAGGAAGAATTAATCTTGAAGCTATAGGACCGAGATCCTCATTTTCTTCTAGCTTTCATCCAGAGGTGGCTTGCAACTGCTAGTAATGAGTTCCTTGCCACGTGGCCCTCTCATAACTTGCCAGCTTACTTTTTCAAAGCTGGCAAAAGAGAATCTCTGTAACTCCAGTATACCAAGATGGAGTCTCAGCAAAGTGACATCCCATCACCTTTGCCATATTCTATAGTTTTTCATTTAATTTTTTTTTTTTTTGGTTGAAACAGTCTTGCTATGTTTTCCAGGCTGGCATTAAACTCCTGGGCTCAAGAGATGCTCTCAGGTCAGCCTCCCAAAATGCTGGGATTACAGGTATGAGTCACCGCACCTGGCCCGCCATATTCTAGAAGGCTAGAAGCAAGTCACAGGTCCTGCTGGCACTCCAGAAGACTACACAGGACATAAACACCAGGTGGTGGGGATTACTGGAGGTCACTTTAGCATCTGTTGGCCGCAAGGGCTAGAATGGTAAGGATGTTTGCAAGGGGGTGATTATAATGACGGATAAGGAAATCTAAGCTGGGTGTATTAGTTTTCCATTGCCACATAACCAATTACCGCAAATTTAACAGCTTTACAAAAACATACCTACTATCTCCCAGTTTCCATGGGTTAGAAATCCAGGCACAGCTTAGCTGTATTCTCTGTTCAGGTCACACAGGCTGCAATCAGGATATTGTCCAGGGCTATGGCGTCACATGAGGTTTGGATCCTCTTTCAAACTCACATGGTTGTTGGCAGAATTTAGTTCTTTGTGGCCGTAGAACTAAAGCCCTCAGACCCTAGGTGCTGGCTGCCATGTGGCCATCTCCATAGGTAGTACACAATAGCACAGCAGCTTCTTGCTTCTTCAAAGCCATCAGTTTGAGTTATTTGCCTGCAAGCAAGATGGAGCCATAGCTATACGGAGAGAGAGAGAGAGACAGGGCAAATCAGAGGAGTGAAATCCTATCATCCTGGCCATATTCTTTTTTTTTTTTTTTTTTTTTTTGAGATAGAGGCTCGTTCTGTCTCCAGGCGCCAGGCTGGAGTGCAGTGGCTCGATCTCGGCTCACTGCAACCTTCGCCTCCTGGGTTCAAGCAATTCTCCTGCCTCAGCCTCCCAAGTAGCTGGGGCTACAGACGCACACCACCATGCCCAGCTAATTTTTGTATTTTTAGTAGAGACGGGGTTTCACCATGTTGGCCAGGATGGTCTCGATCTCTTGACCTCATGATCCGCCTGCCTCGACCTCCCAAAGTGCTGGGCGTGAGCCACCGCGCCCGGCCATCCTGGCCATATTCTATCGGTTAGAAGCAAGTCACAACTCCCACCCCCTTCAAGGGAAGGGGATTATATAGAGCATGAAAACAGGGGGTAGACATACTATGAGGGTCATCAGAGAATTCTTCCTACCATACTGGGTAAGGAGGGAAGTGAGGACATGAGGGGACTGAGGGGCAGTTAGTTAAAAGGTGGTGGGACCAAAGAATCAGAGGTTGAGGTGAGATTGAAGAATTTTTACATGGGAGAACAAATTAGAAAAATGAGCTTCTTCCTCCAGATAGACCCAGATTTACCAAGGGGCAGCCAGCTTGTTGAGTGGATCATAGGTTAGAGTTCAGCCCAGACTCTACTTATCCTCTGGACTGGGCATGCTTGTGCAGTGCGTAAACTGTACAGCCGTACACAACAGCCAAGGCAGCATGTACAGGGGAAATAACTGCTAGGAGGTCAGCCTCAGCTCTCCCACCTCCCAGCTAGACAACCTAAGGCCAGCTATTGCCCCTCACTGAGCCTCAGGTTCTTCATTGGACAAATGGAAGACATTGGCACTCTTCTTACAGGGTTGTTGTGATAATAATAATTATGATTATTTTCTTTGTCCAGTCTATCATTGATGGGCATTTGGGTTGGTTCCAGGTTTTGCTATTGTACACAGGGCTGCAATGATGGGGGGGAGGGACAGTGGGGGGTGGGGAGGGTCGGGAGGTTGGGGAGGGATAACATGGGGAGAAATGCTGGATATAGTATACACCTAAAGTAAATTTTTAAAAAAATAAGAAAAAAGAAAATCCCCCCCAAAAAAATTATTATTATTTGAGATGGAGTCTCACTGTGTCACCCAGGCTAGATTGCAGTGGTGTGATCTCAGCTCACTCCAACCTCTGCCCCCTGAGTTCAAGCGATTCTCCTGACTCAGCCTCCTGAGCACCTGGGACTACAGGCACCTGTGACCATGCCCAGCTAATTTTTGTATTATTTTAAGTAGAGATGGGGTTTCACTATGTTGGCCAGGCTCGTCTCGAACTCCTGACCTCAGGTGATCCGCCCGCCTCGGCTTCCCGAAGTGCTGGAATTATAGGCATAAGCCACCACTGGGCCTGTTGTGATAATTAAAGGAGCTAATTCACACAAAGCATCTGATGGCGAGCCCTAGAGAAGGCAGTGGGACCTGGCTTCTGCCCTAGAGAGCACTCAAGCCTGATAGTTTGTGTCACCCCCTTCTAGTCTCTCTCACAACCTGCTCCGACTCCGTTGGCCATTTTTCCATTGGGATGTTGGGGCTTTGAATCTTTTTTTTTTTTTAATTGAATTTTTTTTTTTTTTTTTTTTTGAGACAGGGTCTTACTGTGTCACCCAGGCCGGAGTGCAGTGGTGCGATCACAGCTCACTGCAGCCTCGACCTCCCTGGGCTCAGGTGATCCCTGCACCTCAGCCTCCTAAGTAATTGGGACTACAGGCACGTGCCGCCATGCTCGGTAGGAGCTTTGAATCTTGAGTGATGCAAAGATAGAAAAAAATAATTGTCCATTCAGTCATTTCAGGGGTGGTGTCTGGGGAAACCCATTAATAAGTCTCGCTATTATCAAGTTCCCTTGGTAGTTGAATGGCTTCTATCTGTCCAGCCTTCCTTTTAATCTTGTGAGTTCTCTTCGCAGCTTGAAATAATTCCCTTCTTCCTTAAGGTAGCCAGGACCACTTTCTGTTACTTGCAAACAAAATATCCTGACCAAACCCCACAGGTAACAAATTAGAAAAATGAGCCTCTTCCTCCAGATAGACACAGATTTACCAAGAGGCAGCCAGCTTGTTGAGTGGATCATAGGTTAGAGTTCAGCCCAGACCGTACTCATCCTCTGGACTGGGTATGCTTGTGCAGTGCATAAACTGTGCAGCCGTACACAACAGCCAAGGCAGCACGTACAGGGGAAATGTATAAATATGGAGATGAGGCTGGGCTGGACTTCTGCCAATCTTGCCAGAATGATTTGGAGGGAAGCCTCCCAGAATAGCATGCTGAATTCTAATTAATGAAGTGTTACAGGTTCAAGTTGGTTTGCTCTGAGTGGACCTATTAAATTACTATGTGGGCCGAAATGGTAGCTCATGCCTGTAATCCCAGCACTTTGCGAGGCCGAGGTGAGCGGATCACTTGAGCTTAGGAGTTTGAGAAGAGGCCTAGACAACACAGAGAGACCCCATCTCTACACATTTATATATATATAAAATTAGCCAGGCATAGTGGCACGTGCTTGTAATCTCAGCTATCTGAGAGGCTGAGGTGGGAGGATGGATTGAGTTTCGGGTGTGGGCGGGTGTCAAGGCTGGAGTGACTCACAATTATGACACTGCAGTCCAGCTGGCTGACAGAGCAAGATCCTGTCTCCAAAAAATAAACATTAAAAAAATATATACTTTTTTTGAGAGAGAAGTCTCCCTCTGTTGCCCAGGCACAGTGGCACAGTCTCAACTCACTGCAACCTCCGCCTCCCGGATTCAAGCCATTCTCCTGCCTCAGTCTCCCAAGTAGCTGGGATTACAGGCGCCCACCACCACACCCGGCTAATTTTTGTGTTTTTAGTAGAGACAGGGGTTTCACCATGTTGGCCAGGCTGGTCTCGAACTCCTGACCTCAAGTGATCCACCTGCCTTGGCCTCCCAAAGTGCTGGGATTACAGGTGTGAGCCACGGCACTGGGCCAAAAATAAAAACAAATCACTACGTGATATGGAATAAGCCCACTGTAAACCAAAGTCGGAGTGGACATAATATAGTATTTGCTGTCAGAAAAATTTTGGAGCCTTGAAGACAAAGCCATTTGGATAAAATGTTGGCCAGCCTGGGAGCACCTATTGCGAGAACAATGAGAAAAAGCAAAGCGCCCCCAGATTTTTCTTTCCTCCGCTATGTAATCTGCTTCATACCAAATGTGGCCCCAGATGGAAACTCCATGAGTGTTCTGTTACCTTGCCTGGGAGAAATAAGAGCTAAATAGTTCCTGAAATTCTCAGCTGCTGGCCTCATCCCCAATGCCTGGCCCCAAGCATTCATTCCATCTCTGAGAACCAGGGGCTTCATGTAGATTAACCCTCACAGATATGTTAAGTCTGTTTTTGTTTTGTTTGATGAATCCCTAGGGAATGGAAAGAGGGCGGTTCTATGACGGGCAAACAACTGCCTTATTCTGAACCTAGCGCTTTTGAGACAGTGAGATCTCTGAGGAGAAGAGCTGAGTGCATGCCCAGAAAGACTGGTCACTCAGGGTCATTCATGCCAAGGATTTAGAGGCCTTCCATTTTAAAACCCTGAACTTCACTTTCTTGGGGGAACAGATCAGGACTGGAAGGTGATCCGGACTGGAAGGTGCGGTCAGCAAAGCTTTGCTCTGGAGTAAACCAGCAGTATCAGATAGAAACGGACTGGTGTTCAATAGCGACGCTTTGTGGCAGTGAGGCAAAATGACAGGCATGGCAATGGAGGCCTTTCCCCACTCCCGACCCTCCAACCTCCACCCCTACTCCCGATCCCACACCCCCTCACGGCGCTGAGGCTTGGACATCAAGGCGACCTTCTTTGCAGATTGTGTAAATTTCTGGATAAACCAGAGGAAGGGAAGAGGCAAAGAAAGTGGTAATAAAGTTATTGCTACTCTTGCCTGTTAAGGCTCAAGCCAGTTTTCATTTAATTCGGAGAATTACAAAATATGTAACTGCGCCGTGTGTGGTGGCCACCAAGCCTGGCTAATTTTTGTATTTTTAGTAGAGACAGGGGTTCATCATGTTGGCCAGGCTGGTCTCAAACCCCTGAGCTCAAGTGATCTCCCCGACATCAGCCTCCCAAAGTGCTGGGATTACAGGTGTGAGCCACTGCGCCCGGTCAGGATTTCTGAACTATGAGGGGATACGTTTCTGTTGCTTTAAGCCACCCAGTTTGTGAAACCATTTTTTTTTTTTTTTTTGAGACGGAGTTTCGCTCTTGTTACCCAGGCTGGAGTGCAATGGCGCGATCTCGGCTCACCGCAACCTCCGCCTCCTGGGTTCAAGCAATTTTCCTGCCTCAGCCTCCCGAGTAGCTGGGACTACAGGCGCACGCCACCACGCCCAGCTAATTTTTGCATTTTTAGTAGAGACGGGGTTTCACCACGTTGACCAGGATGGTCTCGATCTCTTGACCTCGTGATCCACCCGCCTCGGCCTCCCAAAGTGCTGGGATTACAGGCGTGAGCCACCGCGCCCGGCCGAAACCATTTTTTTTTTTATTTGAGACGGAGTTTCACTCTTGTTACCCAGGCTGGAGTGCAATGGTGCAATCTCAGCTCACCGCAGCCTCCGCCTCCTGGGTTCAAGCAATTCTCCTGCCTCAGCCTCCTGAGTAGCTGGGACTACAGGCATGCGCCACCACGCCCACCTAATTTTTGTATTTTTAGTAGAGACGGGGTTTCACCATGTTGGCCAGGATGGTCTCGATCTCTTGACCTCATGATCCGCCCTCCTCGGTCTCCCAAAGTGCTGGGATTACAGGCGTGAGCCACCGCGCCCGGCCTGTGATACCTTTTTTTAAATGTCCACTCCTGCGTCAGAACTGTGGTACTTCTTCTTATGACAGCCCTGGGAAATGAATACAAACATGGATGCTCTTGTTTCCTGGTTGAAGAACCAGGAAAGGCAAGGCAGAAAAGGACAGCACAAAGATTAAGACTTCAAAATCTCATTCTGAGATTCTTAGCGTGGCCTACCACCTCGTTAGTCAGGGTGGGTCCAAGGAAACAGCAACATTACAGTTAAGGAAGGGCTGGCAGTGGCTCGCACCTGTAATCATAGCATTTTGGGAGGCTGAGGTGGGAGGATAGCTTGAGGTCAGGAGTTGGAGACCAGCCTGGGCAACATGGCGAAACCCCATCTCTACGAAAAAATACAAAAATTAGCCGAGTGTGGTGGCTTGTGCCTGTAGTCCCAGCTATTTGGGAGGCTGAGGTGGGAGGATTGCTTCAGCCAGGGAGGTAGCTGCTGCAGTGAGCCATGATCTCACCACTGCATGGCAGCCTGCACAACAGTGATATTCTGCTTCAAAAGAAAAGAAAAGAAAAGAAGGCCGGGCACAGTGGCTCACGCCTGTAATCCCAGCACTTTGAGAGGCCAAGGCGGGTAGATTGCTTAAGGTCAGGAGTTCGAGACCAGCATGGCTAACGTGGTGAAACCCCGTCTCTAAAAAAAATTTAACAATTAAAAAAAAAGAGGCCGGGCACGGTGGCTCACGTCTGTAATCCCAGCACTTTGGGAGGCTGAGGCAGGTGGATCACGAGGTCAAGAGATCGAGACCATCCTGGTCAATGTGGTGAAACCCCATCTCTACTAAAAATACAAAAATTAGGTGGGCATGGTGGCACGTGCCTGTAGTCCCAGCTACTCGGGAGGCTGAGGCAGGAGAATTGCTTGAACCCAGGAGGCGGAGGCTGCGGTGAGCTGAGATTGCACCATTGCACTCCAGCCTGGGTAACAAGAGCGAAACTCCGTCTCCAAAAATAAAAAAAAAAATAAAAAAATAAAAAGAAAAGAAAGGCTGGCCCAAAGGAAATTCTAACATGTGCTACAACATGGACCAACTTTGAGGACATTATGGTAAATGAGATAAGCCAGTAACAAAAAGAGACCAGACATGGTGGTTCATGCCTGTAATACCAGTACTTCAGGAAGCCTACGCGGGAGGATCCCTTGAGGCCAGGAGTTCAAGACAGGCCTGGGCAACATAGCGAGACTTCATCTCTTAAAGAAAAAAGACAAAGACGGCATGATTCCACTTATATGAGGTACATAGGATAATCAAAATCATAGCGATACAAAATAGAGTGGTGATTACCAGGGTGGGGGGCGAGAATGGGGAGTTGTTTAGTGGGCACAAAATTTCAGTTTCATAAGAGGAAAACAGTTCTGGACATCGTTGTACAACAACGTGAATGCATTTAATGCCACTGAACTGCACACTTAAAAATGGTCAAGGTGGGGAGTATATATTCAGGACAATTTGAATCTATGCCCCCATGAAAAAGAAGTGTTACGGAAAAAAATGGTTACAATGGCAGCTTTTATATTATGTATATTTTATCACCGTTTAAACATTTTTTAAAGAACGGCTGGCCTACAAAGCCACTTCTGGCCCTTGCCACCTCTCTGGCCTCATTTGACCTCCTCCCCCTCACTTTGTTCCCCAACAATCAGGGAACAATCTGTTCCCCTGGGCGTACTGTTCACCTCTGGACCTTGATAAGATGTTCTTTCTGCATGGACTGCTCCTCCCACCCTTTTGCCTAATGTCGAATGTCCCTTTCGCAGGGCAAACCTTTCCTGACACTAAAGACTAGCTCAGGGCCCAACTGTACATTCTCATGGTATCCTATACTTTTCCTTCCTAGCATTATTGCAGTTAAATACTCGTACAGTTGATTATTTCATGTTTATATCTCCAACTAGAATGTCAGTTCCACAAAGACAGGGACTGTGTCTATTTTGTTTACTGCTATATTCTGCTAGGACAGTTAGATACTCAGTAAACATTTGCTGACTGTCTGAATAGATGACCTACTTTATTGCTGGTTCAAGCTCCCCACATTCTACAATCCAGAGCCTGTGAGCCTCAGCCTTGTGGATCCAGAAACCTGCCTTTGAAGGACACACAGAGATGATTCAACCCAGAGCTGGGCCACACAAGCAAGCTGTACACTCGATTACTCCACAAAGCATATGCCATTTAATTAATTATGGAGTGGCTGCGTGGTTGACTAGAGGAACGGAGCCAAGACAGATGAAGACTCTGGTTTTTTTTCAAGACAGGGTCTTTTTTTTTTTTTTTTTTTTGAGACAGAGTTTTCACTCTTGTTACCCAGGCTGGCGTGCAATGGCGCGATCTCAGCTCAACACAACCTCCGCCTCCCAGGTTCAAGAGATTCTCCTGCTTCAGCGTCCCAAGTAGCTGGGATTATAGGCATGCGCCACCACGCCTGGCTAATTTTTTGTACTTTTAGTAGAGACGGGGTTTCTACTGTTGGTCAGGCTGGTCTCGAACTCCTGACCTCACATGATCCACCTGCCTCAGCCTCCCAAAGTGCTGGGACTACAGGCGCGCGCCACCACACCCAGCTAATTTTTGTATTTTTAGTAGAGACGGGGTTTCACCATGTTGACCAGGATAGTAGAGACGGGGTTTCACCATGTTGACCAGGATGGTCTCGATCTCTCGACCTCGTGATCCACCTGCCTCGGCCTCCCAAAGTGCTGGGATTATAGGCATGAGCCACCGCGCCCGGCCTGGTCTTTTTTTTTTTTTTTTTTTTG
>PVKV010034296.1:0-17838 GCA_004027835.1 Alouatta palliata
ACACATGCATATACACACATACAGATACACACACACGTACACACATATACACACACATACACACACATACACACACATACACATACACATATCCATACACACGCATATACACACATACAGATACACACACGTACACACATATACACACACGTACACAAACATATACACACACAAACCCACACACATGCATATACACACACATACACATACACACACACGCACACACACACACATATACACACAGACATTATTTATGTTGTTGAAATGCACAGGAACGGGCACCGCCGGAAGGAAGCATTCCACAGTGTTGATGGTGTTCTCTTGGTGTTGTGAATATATGGTGGTTTTTCTCCTTCTGTTTCTTGTAATGTTCTTAATTTTCAAATTCTCTATCAATGAATATATATTATTTTTATAGTCAGGAAGAAAGGGTTTAAACTATTTACGCGGCTTCCTGGACAGGAGGCATCAGCTGGGGCCACCCTGAACTCAGCAGGCCCCACTCCCACACCTGCTGGGCTGGGGACCCTGTAGCACTCCATGTCACTCTGGCACCATGTCTCCTGCTGGTGTCTCCTGGAGCCAGGAGGAAAAGCATTGGAGAAGTGTGTGTGGTGACCCTGGCAGTGGGTTGGGACCCAGGTCAGCTATTCCACAGATGGTGTCCTGGGCCCTGGGAAGCCCCTGTCCCAAGGACAGCAGGTTCAGTGTGAGGAACCAGGCATCCTCCTCACCCTTCTCAGCTGCCACCTGAGCCTGGGCAGGGGAACTGGCCAGGACTCAACACTGCCCTCACCAAGGGGCTGGACCCAGGTGGCGGGCACACTGTTGGGATGGCAGGCCCTTGGGGCCTGAGCCTTCATCTGCACACCGCCACCCCACAGCTCTCCCAGACATCCACCCCAGCAGGGGGCCAGGGCCCTGACCTGCCTGGGACTTCCTTGGTTTCAGCACTAAAAGCCCCACACCCCTAGTCCAGGCAGAACGGGGAGGGTTGCTCACCTATGCTCAATGTCCCCTCAGAACCCTGAGCCACGCAGGCCCTCACATCCCCACGCTTCCACCCCTGTCCCACCCTAGATCTGGTCTGAGTGGGAGTTAGTCCTGCAGTCCTGATGGTCTTTGACAGTCACGGTTCTGTGGGCTCTGCAGCCAGCCACCTGGGGCTGGCACAGAATGTCTCGGGGTGGGGGAGGTGTCAGAGGGCTTCGATGTACCCTTGCGCTTGGGGCCGTGCCCCCCAAATGTCCTGCGGGGCCCTTCTCCACACGCCCCTCCTGCCAGATGCCGGACCACCTGTGATGGGGGCGGAGGGACTTCGAATTAGCTCTGTCTGGAAAAGGGTGTGTATGACAGAAACGGGGCCAGAGAGGATGGGGGGGGGATGGGGGTGGGAAAGAGTGAGTTTAGGGAGGAAGAGAATTCCCTTGGGATTCTATCCTGAGGTAACTGGATAGCTCCTGCTCTGGAACATGCCTCGATTCAATCGTGGCCTTCAAGAGGTCAGCCGGATTCCCAGAGAATGCATACCTCTTATTAACATTTTTCAGGGATTACATAGGAAACATTGGTTTGAAATTATGGCAAAATACACTTTTGCTCATCAATTGGTTCCGTTGCGTATACGCAGAATCTACACACACATTCGTGTGTCATCAGAACTAGGACTCGAGGCAATTTTAATGCAGAATTGAGGAAAACGAACATGAGCAGCCGATTCTGAAACCAGCCCTTTCGGCCTCCCTCCCAGGGGCTCAGAGACACTTCCCTGGGAGTCAGAAGACAGAAGCTGGAGTCTCAGCTGTGCCATGGAATGCTCTGGGACTTAAGATGTCACTCGCCTCGGTTTCCCCAGAAAGGGTGAGAGAAGGAGGTGGCCTCTTACCTTCCTTCCTTTGCACACAATGGCTTCCTCCATGAAGGCCACCAGGGCCATAGAAATGAGCGGCAGGCCCAGCTTCTGGTGGCACGGCTAACCCTTCTGAGGGAGCCCCTTCCCAAGGGTGGTGTGGGGGACAGAGGCTGCAGCTCCAGCCTCCTAGGCTGAGCTCAGATAGGGCCTGGGGGGGGATGTGCTGGCTGCCCTCCGCCCTCCCCCCGGGGCTGGCTGCCTCCTTCTCCAGCTTCAGCCCCTGGACCCCTTAAGAAGCAAGCGCCCCCTTAGAGCCGGTGCTGGAAGCCAAGACACTGGTCTTTATTCAGGTCTCTGCCAGCCCCTGCTTGCCAAAAGATGTCTCAGTCTCTTGTCAGACACATGCACGGCTTCCAGCAGGACGCCGGTAAGTTCCTGCCTATGAAATGATTGTATTTCCACAGTAGCCGCAGGCAGGGAAACGGGAAGGGTTAAACTGGCTTCCTGTCCTGGAACATTTGGGGATTTTTATCACACGTCACTGTCTGTGACAGCCTCTGGGCCTTTGGAATATTCTGGCACAACTGCTGGCTCCTCAGGCTGATCTTGGCTCAGCAGCCAGTTCCCAGGCGGGGCCGTGGCGCCCTGGGCAGGTCAAAAGCAGATTGGGTCGCGGCTGGCAGCGGTGGGAGGAGGGTTTCTCGCAGGGAAACGCAGTCTGTGCCGCCCTGATCAAGTCTCGGGGCTGCCCAGGGCAGGTCCCGGGCAGTGGGTTTCTGGGTGTGTCATCTGCTCTCCCAGGTATGTGGGCCCCGCCCCTGGGCCCTGTTTCCTCGCGTCGGCTGGGACCCTGTCCTGCTGGGCCCTGAGCTCCCAGGAGCTGTTTTGCAGTGAGCCTGGCTGGGTCCTCCAGGGTCTCCTCTGGGGGTCGGGGGCAAACTCGTGGAGCTTCAGGATTTTGAGAGTTGCAGAAAACAAGACCTGAACTCGAAATAACTTTAAGCAAAAAAGGAAGTTTGTTGAGAGTCCCTGGAGAAGCTGGGCTTGGGGCCTTCAGCGACCCAGCCCCCTACTGCTGTCCACCCTGTTTCTCTCTGGGTGGGGCCTCTTTCTCTACTCAGACAGATGGAACTCGTTCTGGGCCCAGCCTGGCCACAGAGCACCCCACAGCCTGCATGGTGGCCCAGCCTGGATCCCTCCAGCCCCAGAGGCAACAGGCCCCCCACTGATGCCATGGGGGCAGGAAGGGGCTGGGATATGGCTGGATGGCTGGCGGGAACCACACCCAGCATCCGCCACGCCCCCAAGACCCCCAGAGGCCCCGAGGTAGGGACAAGAGTTCCAGCCCAGGCCACGATGCCCAGTGCCACGTGCACCCACCTGGCGAGCCCCTTCAGCGTCCTGGGTCTGTGCGCCTGCAGCCGTGGCCAAGTTCAGCCTGCCCGTGTCTGACCACAGGCTGAGAATGATTGTAACATTTACAGATGGTTGGGGGAATAAAGAAGGCTTTGTGACACATGAGAGTTGCACAGAATTCCCATCTCCGGGTCCATAAACACAGTGTAATTGGCACAAGCCAAACCCACTCCTCCGCGTCTGTGGCTGCTTCTGCACTTTGAGGCCAGAGACCACGAGGCCCCTTCCAGAGACGGCGTGCTGACCACAACCACGGGCAGGAGCAGGGCCTCCGGCTGCAGCCACTCACCAGACATGGCAGGCTCTCAGCCACGCCTGAGGTGCGATTCCAGTTTCTCATTCAGCCGGCTCTGGCTGACGAGGAACTCAGCCTCCGCCAGAAACTCCAGAGCCCTTCATTTCGGTCTTTACACCCTACATTTTTTTTCTAATATACAAGAAAACCAATCCATGACTGTTGAAAAGTAGACGCTAAAATCACAATCCACTGCAAGCATCCTAAGGCCCTGGCTGATTTGAGGCCTCTTCCCACCTGGTGTCCTAGGGTCCCTGGGCCCCGATGTCCCTTCCCTGCCTAGGCTGTGACGGTCACCAGACTAGCAGGGCCAGAGGCGGGCTGGAGGCCAGTGCTGTGGGCGGGGAAGGAGCCTGCTGGGCACTTCTGTCCTCCCTGTGGGTCTTGAGCAGCGAGGCGTGGCTCCATCATGTGCTGGGGAAGAAAGGAATTCACAAAGGGCTAAGCTCTTCCTGCTCTCCTCAGAGGAACGGAGGGGCCGCTGGCTGCTGTTTCCTGGAAATCTGTGCGCCCATCAAGTGGGGCATCTGTTTCTCGGGCCCACGGTCTGACCAGTCAGGTGTGCTTTGGGGCAGTGGACCAGGGCCTGTGGACTCCCCATTACATCCAAAACAGACACATGGGGGTGACGTCATAGCTCCCCAAGGGGTATGGAGACCTGGGTGGTGTCTGACCCCCTCAGTGTGGTCTGGGAGCTGTCAGATCAGGGATGCAAAGATCCAATCTAGAAGCATTCTGCCGGAGCTGCAGAGGCCGGCGTGCTTGTTCCTGGCAGAGGGGTGGCTCAGCAGTGAGCCAGGAAGCAAAGGCTCCAGGACCTCGCTCCTCAGCCTGTTGCAGGCAGGTGGTGGTCACCCTCCTGACCTGGGGCCTGGGATTCCTGGGTGGGGTGTGCTGTGGGGGCACTGTCACAGAAGAGGCCCTCCAGGGGCCCACAGGGGCTGCCCCACCCTAAGCAGCCAGGCCAGGCACCCAGCAGCCTGGGCTAGGACCTCCTCTGGGCCTCCCACTGCACCGTCTCCCAGCTGTGCTCAGCCTGCCCCAAGCTGGGGAATGGTGACTGCCCATGGGTGGCTGGGACCCTCCAAGTTCGGCAGAGGCTGTGTGTGCTTCCCCTGAGGTGGGTCTGCCGTCCACAGACTCACTTCAAGCTGCCTCTGCCCTCGGGAACCCTCTGGAATGAGGGGACGCAGGAGAGACCTGGAGGGAGGCTGCCTGGTCTTTGGGGCGGGTGAAAGAGGCGTCTTCTGCAGGAGGAGGGGGCGGTGGAGCTCAGCAGGCCCTTGAGAGGGGACTCCTCGACGGCCAGAGATCCAGAGGAGGAAGCAGCGTGGATTAAAACGGGGCCAGGACAGGCTCAGGCAGGGGTGCTCCAGGAAGGAAGGAGGGGTGCAGGAAAGAGTAGAGGAACCCGCAGGGAGGGCCTCCTTCGGGGGACAGGCCCCCGCGTGGCACACGTGACTAGGCCGGAGTGCTTTCTTACTCACAGCTCCCCAGACTTGTCTGTTCCCGTCGGGTCACGTGGTGGATATGGGCTTGACCACGGGTCTCTGACCCTCCACGCCCCCAACTCAGGTCAACCTGTTGCCTCATCCTTTGCTCCTGTTGGCAGAAAATAAGCCAGGAACACCCTTCCCTAAGAGAGGCCCAGGGAGCTCTGGTGGGCATCAGATCCAGAGGTCCCGGGAAAGACATGATTAAAATGAAGGAAGCCAGAACTGGTCCTCACTGAGCTCCAACTGGGCACGCGCTTCTCGTACCCTCTCAGCAGCGGGAAGCAGAGGCTCTGAGGGCCGAAGCCTCAGGCCCAGCTGAGAGGGTGGGGTCTGGGCGGCCGGCACCTTCCTCCTCCCCCAGCCCTGGAACAGACTCTAACTCAGGGCCATCGGAACCTCACGTGATCCTCCCCAAACCTGGCGCCCAGGCAGAGCGTGGCCTGGAGCGGGGTCCAGATCAGAGACAACTTCCAGGAGCTGCTTGAGCTGGGAGTGAGAAGCCTGTCCCTGGGGGCCAGGGCGCAGGAACACACACGCCCAGGTCCAGGAGGCTCCAGGGAGCTCTATACAATCTACAGCAAGCACGGCCCCAGCTGTTCATTTAGTTCTTCCTTGGTTTTCACATGCATTCGTGTGACTCCTGCAGCGAGGGTCTGCCATGCGCTGTGCTCATAAGCAGCCTTTCCAGTCTGAGGTGCTCATAGTGCAGCCCCGGGATGAGGCAAGTGGGGACCCGGGAGGCCAGGGCCCTGCGTGGGCAGTGACCTGGCTTCGATTCGTGGCGTCTGCCAGTTCCCGTGGTGCAAACACTCCAAGCTACCGATATGAGGTCACGAGACACAACATCGGGACGAGACGCCCCAGGCCACAAGCTGCGGTGGGTAAATGTTAAAATATTAAAAAGTAAAAAATGTTAAAAGGTAAAAAAATAAAAGGTAAAGTATGGCCAGGAAGTCAGAATTGTGTTGCTGAAAAATGCTTTGTCTCAGTGCTAGTTTTTCTTGGTGCACCAAGAATCTATTTCCAACAGGTCCCCAGCTACCGGCCACAGCTTCGCTCCAGCCCAGGGAGGTCAGTGGTGGTGCCAGGAAGCTGTGATTCCCCGTTTACAAATGAGAAAATTGAGGCCTGGAGAGGTGGACAGGCTGCCGAGGCCACATGTTCACTGAGAAGCAGAACAGACCCCAACGCAGACCTTCTGTGCAGCTGAGGGTCCCCGCCTCTCTCTGCCCTCTGACTGCTCCTCCGGCAGGGCCGGGTGGGGGGCTGGGGGCCTGGAGACAGCTCACTGCCTGCAGAAGCCCCTGCCTGCTGTCCTGGGGCCGGGCCTGGGGATGGCCGTGCAATACCAAGAGGCCAGGAGCAGCCCGCTCTCCCTCCCTGCCTTGGCCTCAGGGCCCTGAGCTCCTGCCAGCCTCCGTCTCCCCACGCTCGGCTTCCTTCCTTGGTTCCCCAGGACTTGCAGAACATTCAGGCAGGTCGGGGCAGAGCCCACAGGGTTGGCGTGGCTCCCAGGCGCCCCCACCCAGGCCTTCCCCACTCCTTGTTTGGAAACCGCGGTGTTTGCTTTTGAAGAGTGTACATTGCACTTACAGGAGGACTGCTGATTATTTTCTTAATGGAAGAGCAAATATTTTCGTCTTAGGAACTAAAGGGCAGTGTGGCGTGTGTGGGACATCGACTCTTAGCCGGGAGTGGGCAGGGAAACAAAGCCTTGGCTGCCTTTTGCCTTGCTCAGCCAAAACGAGCAGAGACGTCTCCCTCAGTCCAGGGGCCACCTGGGCCTCCATTTACCTGCCAAGAGAGAAGGAGGGCCAAGGCGGCTGTGCCATCAACCACTCCTCAGCTTGGGGTGACCTAACAACCCTCCATCAACCCCCTCCTGACCACCACTTTCCCCACGGGATGGGATGGGGCCCGGGGTCCTTCCGCCTCTCTGGCCTGTGCTGTGCCTGAGGGCGGAAACTCTGGCTAGGTGCCCCCTGCAGCTCTGTTCACATGTGCTGGTGGTAGCCACCAGCCCGGCCATGTGGGGGGCATGACCGTCAGTCTGCTGTGCGTCGGCAAATGTGGCCTGGGCCAATGGGTTAGGTTATTAAAGCCAAATACACACACCCCACAGGGAAGTGCAGCGGGAGGCAGGGGAGGGGCTGCAGGGGAGCCCATGGGGAGAAGGAGCCTCCTAGGGACCCCCCAGCACCCGCTTCCTGGACAGGCAGGCGAGCTGCAGCCAGAGCCCCTGGGTTGGCCCAGGCCCAGGGCTTGTCTTTGGGGCCTGCTGACACCAGCCCTGCCCAGGATTGCCAGCCCGGCCCTGCTGTGGGAGCACCTGGGGGTCTCTGGGGAGCAGGCTGCCCCGACGCAAGCAGGAGATGCAGTTCAGGGGCCGTCCCGGGGGTGAGGGGTCCTGCGGAGACGCACCTGCCTGTCTGCTGGTCGCTTGGCTTCCTAATCCTATGGCAATCCTGCTGCATGCTTCTGGAAGTTTCTACCAGCAATGCCAGGACCTCTGGGTCTATGCCTCAGCGATCTACATGGAAAGGGCACTTGTTTTGTGGGTAACTTGGGTGTCCATGGCCCCAGTTTAGACGCAGAATTGTCCCTGGAGCCGTTGGTGGCCCTGGGTTGCTGGGGACAGAGGGTAGCACAGTGCAGCAGCGTCCCCGCCCAGGGCAAAGCCAGGACAAGGCTTCCTAGGCCAGGAGAGAGGGAGGGCGGTGGCTCCCTGCTGGGCCGCCAGACGGAAGATAAACAGCTAGGGGGGGGCTGGTGGCTCCTGTCTCCAGGCAAGAATGCACAGGCCAGGAAGGTGCGTCCCCAGGGAGGGTTTTGCCCTCTGAGGGCCACCTACACAGGTGGCCTCTGCAGTGGCTAAGAGGTCACAGGCTCCTGTGTTCCCCGTCCTTACCCAGCCCTGACCGCTTGGTGAACTTGGGCTGTGCACACAGAGGGGTTTCTCTGCACCGCTGTGTCATGTCCACCATGTCCCGTGACTGTCTGCCTCACATATCGGAGAAAGGTGGCTGGAGCCCGTTCTCACCCCAGGCTGCCTGTCAGGGGCAAAGGTGCCCTGGAGGGGCCTCAAGTCATTGTCCTCAACTCCAGTCTCGTCCTGCCCACCTGGATCACCCTGACCCTGGGCAGTGGCCTCCTTTTCAGCCCCAAGGTGGCCATCCTCAGACCCTGGACACCTTGCTCTTCCATGCCCATGGAGTGCAGGGCAGAGGGACTCAGTCCCAACTACACAGTGTGAGTGTGTCCTGAAGAGGGACAGATAAACGGTTAAAATCCTGAGACATGCTCTCGGCTCTTACCAGTGTGCTTGCATGTGCACACACGCATATGTGCTGTGTGCCTGTGAGCACATTTTGCATGCATGTGTGTTGTGTGCACGTCATGTACATGTGTGAGTGCTTCGTGTGTGTGCGTGCATATGTATTGCATGCACGTGTGCTGTGTGGGTGTGCACAGGAATATGTGCGAGCACATGTGTACGTGTGTGTGAGAGCACATGTGTACATGCATGTACATATGTGTGTGAGCACATGTGTATGTGCGTGTGAGCACATGTGTACGTTTGTGGGTGTGTGAGCACATGTGTATGTGTGTGAGCACATGTGTATGTGCGTGTAAGCACATGTGTACGTGTGTGGGTGTGTGAGCACATGTGTACATGCATGTGAGCACGTGTACATGTGTATGTGCGTGTGCGTGTGCGAGTGCATGTGTACGTGCATGTGTGAGCGCCTGTGTATGTGCGTGTGAGCATGTGTACCTGCCTGTGAGCACATGTGTACATGTGTATGTGCATGTTAGTGCATGTCTACATGTACATGTGAGCATGTGTGTACATGTGTACGTTGCATGTGTGGGCACATGTGTACGTGCGTGAGTGCATGTGCATGTGTGTAAGCACATGTGTATGTGCTTGTGTGAGCACATGTGTACACACATGTGTGAGTGTATGTGTACGGGTGTGAGCACGTGTATGTGCATGTGTGTATGACTGCATATGTATGTGCATGTGTGTGAGTGCATGTGTAAGTGCGTGTGTGTGTGTGAGTGCATATTTAAGGATGCACAGGTCGCTCCGGCAGGCTGGCCGTGTGTATCCATGGAGCAGTGGGTGGCGCTCTCCAGGGCAGTCGAGGTCTCCATGGTGGTTTCCGTCCGGTGAGGCCTAAAGGGCCCCAGGCCTCCCCAAGTGGCTCTCAGAAGGCTCATTCCTTGGAGGAGGCTTCCGTGTGCCTGTGTGGCCATGAGCTGCCTCAGCAAGGATCTTCTGAAAGGTGAGGCGGCCCCTGGAAGCCAGTGCTGCAGATCCCACCAGCTGCTGTTAAGAAGCCCAGGTGTAAAGGGACCCAGAGGAAATAGGACACGGACCAGGTGCCACTCACCCCCACGCAGAGGCCGCCCTGCATGACACTCCCGGGGGCTACCTTCACACTCCTGGGGCACGTGTGGTGCCTGCCTGTGGGCATCCTGGCCTGGATTCCTGCCATGCTTCAGGTGCCACTCAAGCCAAACAGCCAAGGGGCTACCGTGCCCCGGGGAACAGGGAGACGAGCAGGGGCTGGTTTGGCAGGCAGGACCTGTGGCTTCATGACACTACCGTCCCCACCAGGAGCTTCACGGTATCTGCCTCTCCCGGACCTCTGGGGAGCCCCATGCTGGCTGACCCTGAAGAGCAGCTGATGACCTCGAATGCCAGGCCCCATGCCAGAACCCCACCTTCCCCACCCGGAGGCCTAGGACTGCCAGCTGGGGCGATGCAGCTGCTCTGGGTGCTGGAAGCTTTTGATTTGCGTTAGCGCCGAGCTGGCCAGGAGGGGCTCACACTGGGTGCTCAGCAGCCACTGCGAGTCACGGCGACATCACAGCTCTGGGAGCCCAGAGAGGGTCCTGCGGGGAGACAGGGTGGCCGCACTCAGCCCAGTGCTGAGCCCACATCCCTGTCTCCCCAGGAGCTGGGTTTTTAAAAGCGGTTTCCATGATACAAGCATCAGGTCAGGCCCCGAGCGGAGGCAGTGGAAGCTGGAATTGTCTCTCCCAGGTAGGGCTGCCCTGACGGCCCCCAGCAGCAGTGGGCGGGCCACCCTAATTGAGGGGCGTGGCAAGAGCCCTGGCCCTGGCTGGAAACCTGCAATTTCACTGAAATGAAAGGGTCCTCAAAGGATTCTCCTGAGAAACACAGCTGCCAGGATGGCCGTGAAGAACACCATTCGTGTCGTCTCTATAGGGCGCTCCAGGGAGCCCCAGGCATGAGTCCAGCACTTCCTTGGGAAAGAGCTGGGTTTGAGCCCAGCTATGTGATCCCACGTGTGTCCCCTCCCGGCCTCCCTTCGTCACTGACCCCTCCCACCCAGGAACAGAAGAAGATGTGAGTCATCTCCGATATCCCACACTTTATCCTTGCAAAGCCCTCCCAAGAAGGCAGCTCCCCACCCCGCCAACCTACCCTGCGTCGGTCAGCAGCCCAGGCACGATCCAGCTGCCCCCGCCAGAAGGTTGCCCCCAGCTCCTGGCAGCAACTGCCCCGACAACCTGACCTGCCTCCCTCTGCTCACCTTTGCAGGCACCCTCTGCTCTTCGGCTCACACACCCCACCTCAGCTGCTTTCTGAGCATCAAGACAGCTCTTCTCCCCAGGCTGGAGGGCATAGGCCAGGGCCACAGCTCCCGTCTGGGGAGGGGACTCTGCTGGTCATCAGGGCTGGCTCCTGTCTGGGGAGGGGACTCTGCTGGTCATCAGAGCTGGTTGCAAACACTGAGGACAGACTCATTTGTGTTTACAGACCCTGGGTAGAGTGTGCTCGATGGATCCCGCTCCCAACCACACAGAGGGCTGGGGGCCCCTGAGGTTCCTGCTGGGGTCCGCCCAGTCCCAGGCCTGGTGGGATCAGCAGCTCCACTGACCGGTAGCCCACTTGGGGTGCGAGGTTGGGAGTCCTGCCTAGAGCCAGATGCTCAGCCTTGGTCATCTTTGGAGGACACCTCTCCCTCATCAGGGCTCCCAGCCTGTCCCTCCTCCCCAGCCCCTGCAGCCAACCTGCACCTGGCGATGGCCCAGGACAGAGGTGCCGCCCTGACCAAGGAGGCTATCCTACCAGGCACAGTCATGTCCTCTCCCTAAGCCAGCCC
The DNA here is from genome assembly GCA_004027835.1 of Alouatta palliata. NCBI lineage: Eukaryota > Metazoa > Chordata > Mammalia > Primates > Atelidae > Alouatta > Alouatta palliata. The sequence continues at coordinate 11,200 of PVKV010034296.1, forward strand.
AGCTCTTCACAGACCGTGTTCCAGGTGGATAATTCTGGGCTCGGGGAGGCTTCGGCCACTCCTGGTCGCACACTCATAGGGGCAGAACTGAAGATTCTCACGGGGCTCCTCCCTCAGTCCATGCCTCCACGGCCCTGCTGTAACAGATGCCCACACACTCAGCGGCTGGAGCACACAGATTGAGTCTCAGGGTTCTGGAGGTCCATGTCCTGACCTAGCTCTCCATGATGGAGATGAGGGAGTGGTCCGGGCAGCCTTCCTCCTGCAGGCTCAGGGAGAAACCACTTCCCTGCCTTTTCTGGCTTCCTAAAGCCACCTGCATTCCCTGGCTCACGGCCTCTTCCTTGGTTCCAAGCCAGGCATGGGGGACAGGGCCCTGTGTTGTGTCTGACGCTGGGTCTTCTCCCTCCCCACCCGCTGTGCTCACACCAGGCCTGCTGGGGAATCCACGTGGTCTCTCCACTGCCAGCCCGGTGTGGGGGTGATCCTGCCCTAGCTCCCCTCTGCTATGTAGGGTGAGACATTTTTGCAGCTCCCAGGATTAGGGTGTGGTCATCTTTGGCGAGACTACGCTGTTGGTCACACTGGGCAGACCTCTGGGACACACGCACGTGTCCGTCCGTATCAAAGCCCCACGGTGGCCCCTTGGCGGCTCCACGGCGGCCCCTCGGCAGCTCCTCTCCAATGCGCAACCCTGCCTGCCTCGTCCTGCACCTGGCCTGGGGCTTGGGAGGAGGGTGGCCGGGGGTGAAAGCTGCCCATGTGCCCCCACTGGCAGGTCCCACAGGGTGGGCAGGCCTTTGCCTGGCGTCCTCCCTCCTGGTAAACAGGCTTTTGTGCAGGCGGCGGGGTCCCTCCGCTGATCTGTGAGGGCCAGAACGAGGCCCAGAGTCCAGCCCCTGCCCGCCTGGGTGGCTTCAGTCACCCTGATGGCTGTGTGGTGAGGTGTCACCAGCATTTGATACCACGAGGCTCTGATGGGCAGAGCCGAAGGCTGGAGACCCCTCATTCCTGGAGCACCGTCCTTGCAGGCAGAGGCTGTGGGGGGCTGCACTGCCCATTAGCGCTGCATCGATGGGGCAGTAGGGGAAGATGCACGGGGATTATTCACAGAAAAACATGAGATTCCAAAGGAACGGTGGCTTTGTCAGGAGCACCTGGGACACCTCCCAGATCTCTGGAGCAGTTCTCAGTCCCAAGATGAGAGTGTGCTCCAGGAAAGGGTGGCCTGCCCCCAGATGGCTCTCATGGCTGTGGTCAGCAGGGGCTGGGGGTGGCAGCTGCCAGTGTCACTACGGAGAAGAACAGGAGAGAAGGAGGAAGGAGGCTGCGGGAGGCAGCAGCAGTGGCCACAGGAAGGAAGAGTGACTGAGGATGCCGTCGTGTCAGGAGTCCAGATCTGGGAGGAAACAGGGTCACACAGACCCTGGAAGGAGCTGGGGCCCTGGGGAGGGAAAGTGGAGTCTCTGCCCCAGGTCGGCTCCGTGCCAGAAACACACGCTTCCTTTCCAACCACACCTGGGAAGTGAGGCCAGTTTCCTCCTGCTTGGGATGGTGCCCCCCCAATACCCAGAGCCTGTGGCTGCTGCCGGGGTTCAACCGGGCACCCGTTAGGCTCAGAAGTGGTGGCACTCTCCAGAAGGAGCTGGTACAGAAATGACAAAGTCCCGCCCACCTGCTCCTGCAGACTCTCCTGGAGGGCAGGCACCCGCTCTGGGCTCCGGTCCTAGAGTCAAGGGAACAGGAGAGGCCAGCCCAGGGCACAAAGAGGTGCCTCTTTGCCCCGTGCCCTGGGAGTTGCTTTCTTTGGAGGTCATGACGGATGGACAGCAGGGGCTGGCACTGCTCATGCCCATCCCATCAGAGGCTTCAGAGCTGGGAAGCCAGGGAGCTCCTTTGGTGAAAACAGAACGGGGTGAGAGCAGGGAAAGGACAAGGACGGGAGTCAGAAGGAAATGGGTGGGGAGGCTAGTGATACCCAGGAGAGAGGAGCCAGCCTGGAAGTTCCCCACTTGTCCTGGTGTCACGTGGCATGGTGGGTCCCCATGGCCAAGGCTTTCTTGCCCTCTCTCCAAAGCTCTTGGACGCCAGAATTCAGCCAGGCCATCACAGCCTGGGGCAGTCAGGACAGGCTCTGGGGCCCACAGCAGGTCACCCCTCCAGCACAGCAGCCGGTCCGTCTGATCCCCGGATCTTTCCTGATTTCTCACCACCCTGGGTTCTGAAGCTTGCCTGGGCCCCGTCTGCCTGAGGCCTGGCTCCCCTGCAGAGCCCTGGAACAGGCCCGGCCCTGAGCTCTGCCTGGACACCGTGGGCATGGGTGACGGACGCCAGACACTTTGCGGTGGTGCCTGCCTTGCACAGGTGCTGCTGGGATTCCCCGGCTGTGTGTGCCATCCTGGCACACTGCAAGACAGGCACCTCTCCGAGTCTGGGCAGGAAACAGATGGCACTCAACGGGGGCGTTTGAAGAGATTTGTTCATGAAAAGAGCATTTTCAGAGGTGTTGGCAGGTTGAGGGAAAAACACCAAGGGGCCTGTGGTAGTGGACCATCCCCAGGAACAAAGAAGTGAAGGAAGGAAAACTGTTGCCAGAGCGGGGGTCAGAGCCCTGGGGAGGGGCCATCGGGCAGGAGGGTATGCTCGGGGAGGGACGTGGCTGGAAGGCAGCAGAGCAGGGACGGTGGAAAAGGGACAAGGCCCCTCCTGGCCTGTCTGTCCTTCCTGAATCTCAGGTCCTGCCAGCATCTTCCATTGGCTGAAGCCCCAAACAGAAGCTCAAAGGTGAAGAACCTAGTGGGAGAAGTTGCCTGCCTAGTAGGCAGCTTTCTGAAGTTCAGCACAGGTGGCACAAAGAGGATAGAGAGAGGACAGGGGACAACCGGAAATATCCAGTCTTTACCCCTGAGAGTGGTAGCTAGGTGGTAGTGATAGTGATGGTGATGGTGGTGATGGTGGTCACGATGGTAGTGGTGATGGTGATGGTGGTGGGGATGATGTTGGTGTCGAGGGCGGTAGTGATGATGGTGGTGATGGTGACGGTGGTGGTGGTGGGGGGATGGTGGTGCTGATGGTGTTGATGACAGTTGTAGTGATAGTGATGGTGATGATTATGATAGTGGTGGTGGTTGTAGTGATGGTGATGGTGATGGTGATGGTGATGATAGTGGTGATGGTGGTGGTGGTGGTGGGGATGGTTGTGCTGGCAATGTTCCCAGCGCTGGAAATAAAGCTGGCCATTTTCTGGAGAAGGCTCATGGCATTTGCTATCTGCTTTTTGACCACCTTCAGAAATCATCATCTGTGCTCCCCACTCCCATCCTGATGGGGCAGCCTGCATGATCAGGGGCACACTGGACCCCAGAAAGTCAGCACTGGCCGGGATAAGTCCTCACAGCCCTCAGCCACGGCCCACACTCTCGTCACTGTATCCCCGTCTTTCCCTGAACCGTTGACCACACACCCTGTGGCCAGCTCTGTGCCCACTGCTGACCTGTTGGCCTCGAGGTTTCTTGTGTGCCAAGGTCCTGACAAGCATTCACAGGAATTTGTCTCGGCGGGGGGAGGGCTGCTCTCCCAGACCCTCTTGCCCTCTCCTACATCAGCTGCAGTTCACCTGAGGGCCTTCACTTCCTCTTATTGCCCCTCAGCCCCTCACAGGCCTCCCTCCCCCTCCTTCAGAAGTGCCACCTGCTCTAAGGACTAGCTTCTCTTCCCACAGTCAGGAGGTGGAAGGTGTGAGTCTCTCATGACACACCTGGTGTCCCCAGAGGGACGTGCCAGCTGCTGACGGAGCACCCATGACTGCCCGATCTGTACACACGTACTGGCTGCTCCCTGCCTCTGAGGACTGCAGCCCTGGAGGACTCTGTGTGAGGTCACTAGATCACGCTGTACACCAGACTTAAGTACACACACACAAATATACATGTTCGCATGCTACACACTCCACAGACACACACGCATCCACACGTGCACAAACACACCCTCACGAAAGTACACACACAAGCCGAACACTTATGCACTGATGCAACACAAAGCACTTGTACATAAAACACACAATGCACACTTATGCTGAGCCACACACAGATACACGTGTGCACATACTTATCACACACTCATAACACAGATCACACATGCATGCACCATGCTCACATGTACATGCAAACAACACGCATACACATACCTTCAAACACACAGACATCTGCACACAGACACACACCCCGGGGTGGAAGTGCTTGCGCCGGAAACTGGGGGATGGGAGTCTTCTCATCTGATTTCTTCCTGATTTCCAGAAGCAGCCTCACCTTCAGATCGGGGTTCCTGGGGGGTGGCAGGGCTTCTGCCAACGGCAGGCTCATGCGTGACCAGTGTGTCTCCAGCCTCAGGGCTGCTTTGAATACTTGGGAGGACTCAAAATCAGCCCAGAGTCCTGAGAAACATTTCCCTACAGGGTGCGGACAGTGTGGGGAGGCGCCAGATAAACATTTGCAAGCCTTTCCCTGGGTCTCAGAAATTAAAAGAGATTTGTCACAGCAGTGAGGACTCTCCATGGCTCCTGGGTGTCTCTGCAGCTCCGCTGGCCCCTGGCCTCAGGACTGTGAACCCAACTGCTTCCTTCACGTAGACATCCAGTAAATGTCTCACAAGAGACCCGTCCTGCCCTGAGTGCACAGCCACTCCCGCCTCCCATCCCCAAGCACAGCCATCCCCCTCCTGGGTGGTGACAGATCCATCCTTCCAGTTGCTCAGAGTGAATCGCGGTCTCCTGGTTTCCAGGAACCCCATGAGCTCTGTCATCGGAATGCATCCGGAATCTGCCCACGTCCCTGCCTCGCTGGCCTGGATGACTGCTTGAGACTCCCACGGTTTCCCATCTGCCCCCGCCACCGTCTGTGCTCCACGCAGCAGTCTAGAGAGCACCACACCGCTCAGCACACAGCCTCCGGGGGCTGCCTCCTGAGCAAGTGCCCCCAACAGCCGGTGTCACTGTGATCCCTGGCTCCTGGCTGCCCTGTCGAAGCTGTCAAACCCCTCCGTATACATATACTACAGGATGTGCTTCTTCATTGCCCCTTTGCTCCCCCGAGAGGGCATCCACCCTTGTAGGTACTGGCTTTGTCTGCTTTGCTCACTGGTGAGGAGGAGGACAACGAGGCGGAGGATGACGCATTGCCCAGCCCCAGCTGGCCCAGAGGAGGTGCTTAGTAAATATTTGTTGAGAGAATGAATGCATGGAATGTGTTTCTATTTCCAGCCCAGCCATGCTCCTGGAAGTACAGAAACAGGAGCAGATTTGCAAAGGAGGAGAAAGTCCAGACGTGGAGGGCTCAAGGTGGGCCTGGGCTGCTGGAGGTGTTAAGAAACGGTTTCCTTCCTCCTCAGAGTTCTCTGCAGGCTGCAACACACTAGTTTCCCAAGCGACTCATCTGGCTGGGTTAAGAAGGGCCACAGGGGATCTGGGGTGGGGAAGGGAAAGCTGAGGCCCCAGTCTGTCCCAGCAGCTGCTCCAGTTCCAAATGCCTGGAAGCCTGTACTTGTTCCCCACCAGCCAAGGCAGGCTGCAGAGGGCTGACCCCGTTAAGCCGGCCCCGGCGTTTCCCTAGAGCCACAGGCTCTGCCGCAGCTGTCCCCCACAGTGTGCCCCTCCCCTCACACAAGCCAGCCCAGTCTGGTCCCTCACAGTCACATGCCCCTTGTGGAGGCCACCCCACAAGTCACAAGGCAGAGTTTCCATTGGCGTCAAACGTACGTGGATGCTGGATCTGGGATGGACAGGAGCCAACAGGGGAGAAGGCAGTTTTAGGAAATTCACATGCCTGGGGGTCACAGAGGGCAGACCCCCACCGTGGCAGGAGCGGAATGACTCTTGGGCATAGACCTAGTATGTGCGCACACTCTCCTTCTGTCCATCAGTCTCACACACCCATGCACACAAGCAAACATGCACACACACAAGCACATGCAAACACACACATGTACAAACACATGCAACACACACACACACCCCATATCTGTGTCTACAATGGAGACCGAACAGCCCTCCCCAGGGAAGTAAGACCTGCGATGCAGACGGTGGAGACAGGAGTCTGTGATTCCTGGGTCTGAAGTGCCTAGGTGTGTACCCCACACCTCGCGGTGTACAGGATGCCTGCTGTGTCCCTAGGCCCACGTGCTGCATGGGGCCTCCCAGGCATGAAGGACAGACGATGCCCCGGTGCAAAACATGAGGGCCCAGGTCAGTGCAACTACAGGAAGCAAGCCCGAAGCTTGCTTGGCACATCTACAGGAAGCAAGGGCACTGCTCTGAGTGACGTCAGCACATCTACGGGAAGCAAGGGCACTGCTCTGAGTGACGTCGGTGCATCTACAGGAAGCAAGGGCACTGTTCTGGGTGACGTCAGTGCATCTACAGAAAGCAAGGGCACTGTTCTGAGTGACGTCAGCACATCTGCAGGAAGCAAGGGCACTGTTCTGGGTGACGTTGGTGCATCTACAGGAAGCAAGGGCACTGTTCTGGGTGACGTCAGTGCATCTACAGGAAGCAAGGGCACTGTTCTGAGTGACGTCAGCACATCTGCAGGAAGCAAGGGCACTGTTCTGGGTGACGTTGGTGCATCTACAGGAAGCAAGGGCACT
>PVKV010034297.1:0-17834 GCA_004027835.1 Alouatta palliata
TTACAGGCGTGAACCACCGCGCCCGGCACTTTTCTGCTTTATAATTCTATTGTATGGCCGGAAGGAAAGTGTTCACTTTCCTTTCTAAAGGTTGACTGCAGAAATGAACCAACAACAAACAGCTTAACAGGAGAAGGAAAACATAGAACAGGCATAAACATGGGAGCCAGCCAAAAAATGAGACTGCAAGAAGGGTCAGATGGTTGATGCTTAAAGAGCACTTTCTTTTCAGGAGAGAGAGGGAGATGGATGGAGATGGAGGCAACTTAGAGGGGAAGTAAGTGATTTTTAGGGGAAATGAAAGAGCCCAAGGAACAAACAGTTGGCCTGAGACAAAGTTCCTCTGAGATCGTAGGGAAGAGGCGACGAACTGCAGGAATTTGAAGGGCAGAGCGGCCCTGCCTCTCATGATGCAGAGGAAGCCCCAGAGAGTCTGCTGGAACCACCTTTCAGAGAGTCAGTGAAGAGTGTGTCTGGGCAGGGTAACTTTGAATGACGTCGCTCAAAGTGCATGTTCCCGGTGCAGAGGGATCCGTATGTCCAAAGTCTGTAAGTCATAGGAATTTGGCTGCTAAGTTGTGCCATCATTTGAGCCTTTCTGTCCACTGGGTAAATTGAGCTCTACATTTTCTCTTGCTCTTCATGACAGTAAAAATGTTGTTGTCTGGGGGCTGACCCTCTTTCTGAACAATGATCCAAGAAAAAAGCACTAATCCCACAATGCTGTTTTATATTCAAGGGAAGAGGAAGTATGTTTTATTTTTACAACCTAGATAATTACCTGCCATTTGGGACTGCCTTTCAAGATATGTAGAAAACAGAAAATAGATGATTTATGAAGGTATCTATGCACATTTAACAGTCTCTCTTTTTTTTTTTTTTGAAATGGAGTCTCACTGGCAAGTGGAAGGAGGAAAAAGAGGGTGGTGAGCGGGGAACAGGGGGGTGAGCAGGAGGGAGAGAAGATTTGCAAAAACACAGTTGGAAGAAAAGAAAGGCAGGGAAAGAAGATGGTGGTTAAAACGATTTTGGGTAGATGGAGGTGAGGGAAGAGGGTGGCAAGTGGGAGGAGAAAAAGGGGTGCAGAGAGGGAGGGGGAAGAGAGTGGCAAGCATGAGGGAGAGAAGGTTTTGCAAAAAGATGAGGAGGAAAGTTTTTAAGTAGATGCAGGGGGGAAAGGGTGGCAAGTAGCGGAAGGATAAAGGTGGTGAGTGGGAGTGGGGAAAGAGGATTGGGAAAAAGACGATGGAGAAAATAGTTTGGGATATCTGGAGGACAAAAAGGGTGGCAAGCAGGAGAAGGGTTTGTGAAAAGAGGATGGATAAATGTTTTGGGGTAGATTGAGAAGGGAAAGAGGGTGGCAAGGAGGGAGGGGGGAAAGACGATGGGGAAAACAGTTTTGGGGATATCGGGGAGGGAAAAGAGGTGGTGAGCAGCAGGACTGGGGACAAGGCCTTGAGAAAAGATGGGGGAAATGTTTTTGTGTAAATGAAGGAGCAAAAGAGGGTGATGAGAGCAGGAGGGGGAAAAAGATGGTGGCCAGGGAAAAGGAGAAATGATGGTGGGGAAGAAGAGTGAAGAAAAGTTTTTGGGGAGATTAATGGCAAAAACAGTAGTGAGCGGGAGCATAGAGAAAGCTTTTCGAAATGACAGTGGGGAAAAATGGTGAAAAAGCTTTGGGGTAGATGGAGGAAGAGAAAGGATGGCGAGAGGGAGCCGGCCAAAGGCGGTCGGGAAAAGAAGTTGGGGAAATAACGGTGGGGAACAAAGGTTTTGGGTAAATCTTTTTCTGATTTTTAAGTCAGATTATTTGTATTTTTGCTTTTGAGTAGTTTGAGTTCGTTATATGTTTTGTGTATTAACTCCTTCCCTCTTGCATAGTTTGCAAATACTTTCTTCCAATTTCTGGATTGTTTCTTCATGCTACTGATTGCTTCCTGTGCTTGGCAGAAGCTTTGACGTTTAATGTCATTGCATTTGTCTATTTGTGCTTTTGCTGCTTGTGCTTTTGATGCCTCTTTGAAAATCCCTTGTCCTAACCAATTTCATGAAGCATTTGTCCCATTTTTTCTTCTCTGGTAGTTTTGTAGTTTCAGGTCCTACATTTAAATCTTTATTTTGAGTAGATTTTTGTATATGGTAAGATAACGGTCTAGATTTATTCTTGTACATGTGGGTGTTGTGTTTTCCTAGCACAGTTTATTGAAGAGACTGTCCTTCCTCAAGGTGTCTTCTTAGTGCCTTTGTTAAAAATGAATAGACAGTAAATGTGTGAATTTATTTCTCAGTTGTCTATTCTGTTTAATTTGTCTATGTCTGTCCGTCATTTGTCTATCTATCTCTGTCCCTCCCTGGCCCCTTTTTCTGTGCCAGTTCCATGCTGTTTTGGTTACTACAGGTTTGTAGTGTATTTTGAAATTAGGTAGTGTAGTGCACTTTTTATGCAAGATTCTTTTGTCTGAGGTATTTTTCATGTCTATGTAAATTTTAGGATTTTTTTCCTATTTCTATGAAGAATGTCTTTTGTAATTTAACGGGATTGTGCTCATTCTGTAGATCCCACTGGGTGATATAGATATTTTAACAGTATTCTTCTAGTGCTTGGACATAGGATGTCTTTCCATTTACATGTGTCTGCTTTAATAGCTTTTGTCTATGTTTTATAGTTTTCATTGTGGGATCTTTCACCTTTTTGGTTCAGTTCATCTCTAGGTATCATTTTTTGGTGGAGGTAGTAGCTAATGTAATGAAGTAGCTTTCTTGATTTCTTTCTTAGGTGTTTCACTATTGGTGCATGGGTGTGCTACTCATTTTTGTATATTGATATTGTGTCTTTCAACTTCAGTATATTTATTTATTATTTCTAGTAGGTTTTTCTGTAGAATCTTTAGGGTTTTCTCTCTATATGTATGTGATTATTTCACCTGCAAACAGAGACAATTTGACTTCCTTTTTTCCAATTTGGGTGCCTTTTATTGCATTCTCCTGCTCTTCCACTACTACGATGAATAAAAGTGGTAAAAGTAGCCACACTTGTTCCAGATCTTAGAGGAAGAGTTTTTCACTTTTCCCATTGTTTGTGATGTTAGCTGTGTTTTTGTCATATATGGCCCTAACAGTGGAGATGGTTCTAGTTATGGGTTTGGCATAGAGGCTGATTGCTGTGTTAACTGAAATTCCTATCCCTAGTTTGTTGGGCGTTTTTATGATGAAATGGTGTTGGCTTTGTGGAAAGTACTTCCTGCATCTATGGAGATGAGTACCTGGGTTTCTTCATTCTGCTTTGTTGATGTTTATTTGCAGGGATGGCTTTAGTGTGCAAAACCAGCTTGATTTTCTGAGAAAAGGGTGTAGTGATCATGGTCTGTAATTCTTCAAATATGTCTTAGTATCAAATGATGATGATTTTGTTGAGCATTATTAATTGCATAATTATGCTAGACATTCTATGCCTTTCTGTTCTTGTGATTTCATTTCCTAGTGTAATTTAGTATTAAATTGGGGATGGGATTGCCTATTGGTTGGTTTTGTATTTAGAGCATTAAGGGTCAGAAGTTTGGAGGATAAAATTTAGCAGAAATGGGACATACCTGAGGGATTGTGGGAAAGAGTGTCATGCAGACAAATATAGGTACATGTTAATGGAAGTGCCAATCACACTGTGGATCTTGTAATCAGGAGGCCCTCTTCCCACCCTGTAAACGTGAGAACAGTAGCTGACAAAGCTTGGATCATGTGCTTGGTCACAGCCTCTGCTAGCCTCATAGTCTTTGTTTTTTATTTTTATTTTTGAGACGGAATCTCGCTCTGTTGCCCAGGCTAGAGTGCAGTGGTGCGATCTCAGCTCACTGCAACTTCCGCCTCCCGGATGTTGAAAATGCACGCTTTGAATGAAGAGACCCCCCAAACAGGCTTTGTGTGAGCAACGTGTCTGTTTATTCACCTGGGTGCAGGTCGGCTAAGGCTGGAAAGGGCGTTAGCAAAGGGCAGTGGGATAGGAGTTGGTTTTATAGGTTTGGGGTGGGCAGTGGAAAGTTACAGAGAGTAAGATCAGTTACAATGGTGGGTGTAGGGGCAAGGAGTATACATCACCATAACTTTAGTTACATTGGCAGCTGGGAGTGAGGCAGAAGAGCAGTTAAGATGACAGGATGCGTGAGAGGTATTTACATTATCATAAGAATAGGTAAGATGGTAGGGTTGGGTGAGGGGCTTCTCAGGGAAGATCCGCTGGGTGATCAGGGGCAATGGTGAAAGCAGGTGGAGGATGGGAGATGATCAGGAGGCAAGCAGGACTTCAGCCTTTCAGGCTCCAGGTTTGCGTATGGAGGCCTGACACTGGGTTCAAGCAATTCCCTGCCTCAGCCTCCCGAATAGGTGGGATTATAGGTGCCCGCCACCACACCGGCTAATTTTTGTGTTTTTAGCAGAGACAGGGTTTCTCCATCTTGGCTAGGCTGGTCTTGAACTCCTGACCTCATGATCCACCTGCCTCAGTCTCCCAGAGTGCTGGGATTATAGGTGTCAGCCACCGTGCCTGACCGCCTCATAGTCTTTGCCTGAAATACAGGGGCAGAGGTATTCTTCCCAGGGCGGTCCAGGGTTCAGTGAGACGAGTTATGCAGGTCTATCAGCAGAGTGACTTGGACAAGGGAGAGGTTCCATAGCTGTCTTCATTACACAGTTGCTCAGAGCAATTGTGAGAATGGAAAGTAGCCCACGTGGAAGAGTGGCCATGTGCAGGGAGGAGGTGACCTGGTGAAGAAGGAGACCCAAGCATCTAAGATCACCTCCCGCTTGACTTCGACACTGCATTTCAATAGAAATAAAGGCTGGCCAACCTGGCGCCACCTTAATTGCCCTCCTATAGGTGGCAGGCATGGTGTAGGGGAATCTTTCCGAAAGGCATTGTTTTAACTTAAACAAGTTCAAACCCCCACCCCACGCCTACTCCATGGACCAAGACCCTTTCACATGTAATTTCTAAAACTGTAAACCCAAGACCCTTTCACGTGTAATATCTCGAGTTGTAAGCCTATATAAAGGCGGGGCTTTGCTTTGTTAGAGGAGCTTGGCTATTAGGCAGTTATGCCGCCTTGCTCCAGCTCGCCCTCTGCTGGTGGCCGGGGGCACTGCAGGGCCCTCGCGCTCACAGCGCTGGCGGAGGACGTGCGCCCTCTGGTGGCCGTCCCGCTGCACCACTTAAAGTCAGAACACCGAGTGTTCAGCGCTATTGTTCTGGAAATGCAAACTGACACGGAGCCCACTAGCCCAGGTTTTTCTAAAAAGGAAGAAGAGACAATTGGAAACTATAGGAATGAAATAACCAGGAATGCACATTTTACAATTGATGGAAAAATTCACTCAACATAGTCTTCACACTTAAAATGCAAAACTGTCAGAGGCATCTTAACCACAGTGACTTTATTTTAAATAAAAGCTTTAGAAAAAGTTAAATCTGGGCAGGGTGCAGGGCTCATGAGTGTAATCCCAGCACTCTGGAAGGCCAAGGTGGGAGGATCACTTGAGATCAGGAGTTCAAGACCAGCCTGGGAAAATAGTGAGACCCTCATGTCTACAAAAAATGTAAAAATTAGCTGGCATGGTGGCGCGTGCCTGTGGTCGCAGCTACCCAGGAGGCTGAGGTGGGAAGATCGCTTGAGCCCAGGAGTTTGAGGCCGAAGTGAGCCAGCCATGATCGCACCACTACACTCAAGCCTGGGAGACAGAGTGAGACCCTGTCACTCACTCACACACACACACACACACACACACACACACACACACACATTAAATTTGTTGGATTATATATTTAGGGGTTGAGCACCTTTGGTTATAAAACATTTATGGTTGCAGGAACAAGTTAATAACTAAATAAAAGTCCCAAAACTTATAAAAATATGAGTAGGTTAAGCAAAAAGGATTCTTAATTTAAAAATGTTTTACTTTAAAGATAATAGTACACTCATAAATTATTGTTAAAATCAATAGTAACATAGAGAAGTAACAATACTAATAGCCTGACACAAACTGATCACAGGCCTTTATAAGAGACAACACTATTATTAATAACCTATGTAAACAAACATTAAGGCCGGGCACAGTGACTCACACCTGTAATCCCAGCACTTTGGGAGGCCGAGGAGGGCGGATCACTTGAGGCCAGGAGTTGGACACTAGCATGGCCAACATGGTGAAACCCAGTCTCTACTAAAAATACAAAAAATAGCTTTGCACAGTGGCAGTATCGTAGCCAGTGAGGTTTATCTGAGGCGTGATTATTGCTAATTGAAAACTTTTCCCAATACCCTGCTATGGCGACTGGAAATGTAGTTTGCATTGGCAATTATTGGCAGTCTCTACGGGACTGAATAAAAAAAAATAAATTAAAATATAAAAATAAAATGGAAAAGTAATACAAAAAAAATTAGCCAGGCGTGGTGCTGCACACCTGTAATCTCAGCTACTTGGCAGGTTGAGGCAGGAGAATCTGTAAACCCAGGAAGCAGAGTTTGTAGTGAGCCGAGATCATGTCATTGTGACAAGAGTAAAACTCCGTCTCAAAAATAAATTATTTTTCTTTAAAACAGGTGCTTTCCACCTCTTGCTTTCTGAGGACTCCCTGCTCTGTAACTTAGTAGTGGCTAATAAACTCTCTTAACGTCACTAGACTCTGCGACTAACCATAAATTCCATCTCTTGTGACATCCAAAAACCTGTTGCTGGGATCTGGGACAAGACCCTTTTGCTGGCGACAAAACTATACTAATTCTTTTCTTTTCTTTTTTTTTTTTTTTTTTGAAATGGAGTCTTGCTCTTTTGCCCAGGCTGGAGTGAAGTGGCATGATCTCGGCTCACCGCAGCCTATGCCTCCCAGGTTCAAGCAATTCTCCTGCCTCAGCCTCCCCAGTAGCTGGGATTACAAGCGCCTGCCACCAGGCCTGGCTAATTTTCAAATTTCTGGTAGAGACAGGGTTTTCCAATGTTGGCCAGACCAGTCTCAAACTCCTGACCTCAGGTGATCCACACGCCTCAGCCTCCTAAAATACTGGGCTTACAGGCGTGAGCTACCTACCCTGGCCGGCTTATATCCTTGGTGATCGCTTGGATATGGAGGGTGGAAGAGGAGGGGTGTCACACAGATATCTCTTGGATTACTACCTGGGATATTAGATGCAAGCTCTATTATTGGTTCGAACCCTGAGAGCGCCAGCAAACAACTTGAGGCGGTGTGGAGCAACATGCTGTTTTAATGAGTGCCTGGGTCCAGACCGGCTGAGACCTAAATGGCGTCAGCCCCAAGTGAGGGCGAGGCAGGGGTTTTCTAGTTTCCTGTAAATGGGAAGTGTTCCAGTCTGACGTAACTGCTGCGTGGTACCTAGACGGCCTCTTTCCTGATATTCGGGGATACTTATCTTCTGGCCTGCCCTCTTTTGGCTTCTGTTTTCTTGCTGACCCACGCTGCTGGTGCAAGTGGTCTTGCACCTTGGGACCAGGCCTGAAGAGGGAGGAGTTATCCCCTCAAGCTTTCAGGCCCCGGGGAGAATCTTTCATTAGGCAAGGTAGGCTGGCTGATTTTTCTTTGTTAGGCACAACTTGGTTTTGCGGGTGCAGTGGGGTGCCTCAAGCTGAAAGCCTGACTTCTCATACAGGCCAGACCCCGCATGGCATTCCTGTGACTACCAGGCCACTTTGAGGCTGAGAGAGACACTTTTGTCTGGCCTCTGTCCTGCACATGTTTACGGATGCCTTCTCTGTGTTGGCAGATTTGGCGGCCCACCAGATAGGATCCTGTGAAGAGATCTCAAAGGCCTTTAGTCCAATGTGTTTATCACATCATTTCCACAATCAAAGATGAACAAAATACGGAGGTTTATTTCGTGATAAGGTTGATGGTGCACCTGTGCTAGGCAGTGTTTTCGTTCCTTGAGACACCAAGGAGTTGACACAATCCCTTGCCTTAGAGTTTTGCATCTGTAAGTCCTGCTGTTGAGAGCTGTGTGCGTTAAAATGTCTGATTTGGTCAGGCGGGATCTGGGCTGTCTGTGAGCCTAGATAAGGGGAGGCTGGTGTCCAGCCAGTATCCAGCACCCCATCAACACCCCAGTTCTTCTCCACCAATCTTCCAATTCTAGGACTGATGCGGAGGCCCTCAGAGGGACTTAAGAGGGGAAGTAGTCGGTGTGCTCTGTGGCTAGCTTGTTAGGGAGTGTGCATTGTAAATCCTCTGCCGACAAAATGTTGGGAACAAGTAGTGTTTCAGCTTGAGTTTCTTGTAAATGGCTTGCAGTCGTATAAACCAGAGCATGCATACCACAGGGCAACATGAGGGTCCCTCTACCACCCTCTCTCCCAGTGGTCTAGGTGCGCATCTACACAGAATAATGTGTGCAGTCTCACTGTGTGAAAGTCCAGTGCTTTGTGCTTGGAGTGTCATCAGGGAAAGGCCCCTGACTTGGAAGGTCGCCGAGCTGCCGTGGAGGGAAGGAGTGGGAGTACCGTGCTGCTGGGTCTGTGTTTCGCTCTGTGACAGGAGGCACAAGATAGCCTTGGTCTTATGAAAACCTTGGGTGTCCCAGCTCACTTCAGCCCTGAGCAGCCTGATGCAGGCACTGGGCCCTGGTTCTGGAGGTGAGAATACACCCTGGGCTTCCACTGCATGGCTGGCACAGTGGGCATTCAGGTGCCTATTTGGGGACTGCTGCGGAGTCCTGTGCCAGATGCAGTGGTGCACAGCTGGGAGCCAAGGGTCCCTGCTTCTGCTGGAGAATCTTGGCAGATGTAAAGGGTTAAGGTTAGGGGTAGGGGTTAAGGTGAGGGTTGATGTTGAGGTTTCGGGGTCGGGGTCAAGGGTTAAGCGTCAGGGCTAAAAAGTAGGATTAGGGATTGGGGTAGGGGTAGGGTCGGGGGGTTAGGGTTTAGGGTTGAGGTTAAGGTGTGGGTAGGGGTGGGTGTGAGGGTGAAGGTAATAAGCAGATTAGTAAAAGCAATTCTACTTCACTTCAATAACAACCTTCTCCAACTCATTTTGTCTCAACGAACTTACTTTTCCAGCAGAAGAATCCCAGGCTTCTTAAAGCACCCAGTGACTTTTCACACCTTAAATCTGTGAAATCCTCATGTTTTCTTCTGCCTTATGCATAGTTCAAACATACAAGATGAGGCAAAGCCAAACGCATTTCTGAAGGGACCCAAGAAATTCCTCTCTTTTTCTCTCTGGAACAAAATGAATTCTCTAGACCATCAGTACCAAGAAAGCCAAACCTGTGTATGAGATGGCCTTTAATACTACTGTAGGCCCAAGTGTTTATATTTATATGATATTAATTTAGTATTCATGTTAATATAAGGGAGAAATGTTTACCTCTGCCTAGGCCACGTGTGCCTCTGGCTTGTTGCCCAAATAATTGTAGCCTCAGGCTAAACTTTGGTTTCTGTCTCTAATTTTTGTCAGAATAAATATAACTGATCTCAAAACATCTGCTTCTATTGTAGGGGCTCGTGCTGCCATCTCCATTCCTCTTTCTTTTCTTGCAGTCTGTGTGGAAGTTCTTTAATGTGAACATTTTCACCACCTTCATCTCCCATGTCCACTATGAGCACATTCAGACTTACCCAGCCAAGACTGTCATCTTAGGCCAGGGAGTTTTTAGGGATCTTTATTTTGCTGTGATACGGTTGGCACCCCTTTGACTCACTGTATCACGCCAGGGTTCTTTTCATTTTAGGAGCCCAAGAGGGCAGTAAAAGAAGTAGGTGAGCAGTTAAACCCTCTGAGTCAGAAGTGTGTCCCCTTGTGTAAAGCCACATTGCAGAACATCGTATGTAGCCATCTCCTAGCAGATGAGCCGTGTGGCTGCTAAGCACACATGCCCGCTTGCAGCTGTGAGCTCAGACTCCCTCCTCATTAGTCTTTTCTATCTCTGGAGGGAATTATAAGGGCCACTTAATAACCTGTAAGTCATAGAGAGTTAAAGGTGTTTCCCCGAAACACTGAGGACAGAGTGAAAGGTGAGGAGTGTTAGCCACAGGTCAGAAGTGCAGGAAAGTCTCTCAATGTGGGTTGGTGGAGAAATGCAGGCCTTTTTTCTTTTGGAAGTCTCCCTAGAATGGGGTGAAGGACTCTGCCTATTCTAGGATGAATAGTTGGGGTATTAGACACCTTCGGATATTTATCCCAAGCCTTTATTTAGGTTTCTTAATGAGTTTGTTCAGCCATCACACTCTCAAATGCTAAGTAGGACATTGGAATCTCTCCAATGTCTTTTAAAGTTTAGTTTCTCATCATTCTCACCTGACACACCTTATTTATCCCACACTCACCCTAATAACACATCGTGCTCACTGTTATCTTTGCAACAAGACTTGAATTTTACTTAACCTGGAGGAGTGCACTTCACATGTCCAGATCCAGTTCCGACTCATTCTTCAGCCCTGCATGAGTCAGTGAGGGCTAGGTTAAACCATGGTGACAAACAACCTCCAAGGTTCAGTGGCTAAAAAATCTTCTTCCTCATTTATTTGCATCTCATCATGGGTCGGGTGAGAGGTAGGTCTGTGCTGTGTCATACTAACACAGGAATCCAGGCTGAAGGAGGTACCATCAATAAGATCCCCATTGCTATAGAAAAGACAAAAAGCATGCTGGATAGAACTCTGTTTCTGGGAGATTTCTCCTGAAAAAGTCACATATTATTTCTTCTCACTTCCAATGGCAAAAAATAAAATCATGTGGCCTTGCAAAAATTTAAGTAGGTGGGATGGAACAGTCAGAATGCATTCCTAAAAAATGAACTGAAAATATTTGGAGAGCAGCAGCAGTGACAGTCGTGAATGCCAGCATGCATTCCTGACAACCCAGTGCTGCTACCCTTCACATTTCTTATGTCTTGCAAAGTATTAGAACTTCTTATCTGAAGCCATACCACTCAGAGGGACTGCAAAATACATAATGACATCTCCTTTAGGATGTCCTTAGAGAATTCAAGGAAAAGAAGTTAAATAATCCAAAAGTGCTTTTGGGTACAGCTATTTAGCACTGGAGGGTAAGATTAGAGATAGATTGTAAAGATAATAATAGGGTTAGGGTTTGAATTAGGGTCTGGGTCAGGGTCAGGGCTAGAAGTATGGTTAGAGGTGGGGTCATGGTCAGGGTCAAGATAAAAGTTAGGGTCAAAGTCAGGGTCAGAATTAGGGACCAGGGTATGGATCAGGGTTTAGGGTCAGAGTCAAAGTCTAGGGACAGGGTTAGGGTTAGAACCAGAGTTTTGTTCTCCTCAGGACCCACCCAAGGAGAGGCCATGGCTTTGGAGCACCTGGTAGTGTGTCAACAGTGAAGACCAGAATTTTATTCTCCTCAAGTCTGACCTAGGGAGATGCGGCTGCAGGCCATGTGAGGAAGGTGAGGCCAAAGCTTCCTGTCTGCTCCCCATGTGCAGAGGAAGGAACTCCGACACTGGTTGACTTTCACACATTCTATTCTACAAGTCTTGTTTTCAGAAGCATCTCTTGCTTGAGGCTTTGGCTGCTCATCATCATAGGGTGTCATAACATATTGTAAGATTTGGGTTTGTTTCTGGAGTTTGATCTTCCTATAGAGAAAGGAGAAACACTTAGAGCCACCATCAGGACAGCTGGGATGATAGCTGGGTATGGGCAGGTGTCTTTCAAGTCACCCGAAGCCTGAGGCTAAAAGAAACATGTCCACCCCTATAAACACATTTATTCATGTTTTAATTACTCATTTGTCTTACAGCGTTAAAGTAGTCAAAACAGTATTAAAAAATGAAAAGTAGGCATACTAAAACTTGCAACATTATTTAAGTTTAAATATATTATTTGTACCTCATCAACATTTTTTATTTTGCGGAGAAAGTCTAAGGTTAATTGACAGTATAGTTGTAATAGTAGTTGGAATAGTGTCTGTTTTACAAACATTAACATTCTGCATTACATGTATGAACCGTGAAAATCTCTGAGACAGGTCTCAGATTTTTTAGGGAGTTTATTTTGCCAAGTTTGAGGATGCCTGCACTGGTGATGCACCCTCATGAGGTCCCGACAACATGTACCCAAGGCGGTAGGAGCACAGCTTGGTTATATACATTTCAGGGAGACATGAGACATCAGTCATTATGTATGAGCTATACATTGATTCAGTCCTGAAAGGTGAGACAACTTGAAGAGAAGGCCAGACAGGGGCTCCAGATCATAGGTAGATAAAGATGAATGGTTTCATTTTTTGAGTTGCCAATTACCCTTTCCAAATGAGGCAATCAGATATGCATTTTTCTCGGTGAGCAGATGGGTGACTTTTGATGGAATGGGAGGCAGTTTTTCCCTAAGCAGTTCCCAGCTTGACTTTTCCCTTTAGCTTAGTGATTTTGGGTCCCCAAGATTTATTTTCTTTTCGCAAGGTCTCACATGTTTTCCTGTGAGTATTAATTATTCGTTGTGTATTTTATTACACAAACAAGGCACACGTTTTTAAAAAATCATCAACTTCATGACTAGCTATATAGACGTAATTACATAGAAGTTCAACTAAATTTGGAAACATTCCAGAGTTTGGGTTTCCAATAATTCTTTGTGATTCTTTAAAAGGTAAAGTGATTTTTCCCCATAAAACATAGAAACATCTAAAATCACTTATAGAATGTCCTTCCATTTTTGTTTCTCTAGTTTCCTCATTTTCTGCAAAGCCTCATTGAGGGGATTGACTTTTAATAGCCTTTTAAACTCTTCTGTTTTAGAAAGTATTGTGGTGAAACATTGGATCATGATGGTCGCAAGTTCAGTTCCTATTCTTTCTTTCTTTTAATATTTTTTCCCAGTGGCCAATATTTCATTCTGGTGTATTATGGCTAAAAGGTAGCACTGGAACAAAATAAAGACAAGAAGTATTTGGAATAAGTGATTCAGTCACAATGAATCAATTGCCATTGGAACATATTTTTACAAAGTCACTCTTTTAAAAATATTTAGCCATGAATTGAAACAGAATCTGTAAGGTGACTTTTTTTTCCTGGTCTAAGGTGAACAGCATTTTAGAGAAGGAACCCAGGACATAACCACAGCACAAGAAATAAATATGACAAATAAGTTTACACATATGTAAAGCCCAGACTCACAGAGTGCGGAGTTAGCTCCACCTTCTTGATGGCTGAGTGTCTACATGAATTATTTGGAATTCTTTTGCAAAGGAGATTTCTATTCAGCTCCATTTGCTTATTCACCTACACATAGAAATACAGACACCTAGATAATTACTCAAAGCTTTAGTTAGTATTAAACACCACAGCATTATGTTGCACAGTTTATTCCTGTGCTGGTCATTGGTAGCTCTTTTTATTGGCTCCAGTTTTTCTTTGACATATTTCAGTTTTTTTTTTTTTTTTTTTACTACTTACTAACTTTCTGATACTTCAAGATTATCCTGGCTCATATTTACTGTCCGGTTCTAGTATCAGACATTTCTTCACAGAGCCTGATTCCTTTCAGAATGGAAAGAAAAGGGAACTTTCCTTTCCTCCTTTCCTTTCAGAAGGAAAACTTACACCTGGCTGCTGAATGAGCACACTGTGTCTTGTCCCTCATTAGCAGTGCTAGGAAGTGTATGTGTGTATGTCACCTACCTATGCACACCCAATTACAAAGGTCTCGAAGTGGAACTGTATGTATCTGTATTAAACTAAACGTAGGTTTACGTTGATGTCTTCACCTCTGATCTACTATCACATGAATCGTTCTGCTCTTCTCCCCTTGCTAATTTGTAATCTCCCACTTCAACAGTGAGAGACCTGGTTCCTACCATCTACGACTTACGTAACTCATTGTTTGATTCCAGATACAGATACTGTAGTGTTACAATTGTTTACAATTACTCCTGTTGGAAAGAACTTTGTAAAATGGAATCCAATGATGAAGTATAGTTCCTTTGCCTTCAGCCTACAGATTCCATTCATTTTCAAAGAGACTTAGGTCAGCACCATTTTCCCAACACCTTGAGTTTTTTCCCACATTTGTGTCTTAGTCCACCTTGTGGTTCTGTAACAGAATAACTGAGGCAGGGTAATTTGTAAGTAAAAAAGGTTCATTTGGCTCACAATACTGGTGGCTGGAATGTCCGAGATTGGGGAGCTGCATCTGGTGGGGCCTCAGTCTTTTTTACCTTGTGGTGGAAAGTGGAAGGAGAGTAAGGGGTGTACCAGAGAGCACAGCAAGAGGGAAAGCAAGAGGGAAGCCAAGGAAGCCAGCCTCTTTGACTCTCTACCCTTACAGGAATTAATCTATTCCTGTGAGAACAGACAGAACTCACCCCCGTGGGAGGGCATTAATCTATTCATGAGGGATCGATCTCCATAATCCAAACACCTTACACTGGGCCCCACGTCCACACACTGCCACATTGGTGGTCAAATTTCAACATGAATTTTGCAGGGGCAAACCACATCCAAACCATAGTAATTTGTAGCAAAGTTAAATTATTTTTCACACTGTGTATTCTATGCTGGGATACTCCATATCCTGAATAATATTATTTAATTAGAATAGAGTTGGATTTACCTGTTTAGGTGTAAAATTCTGCATGTTTTGACAAATGCATAGTGGCAGGTATCCACTATTGAAGTGTCATATGGAATGCTTCCAACCCCCACCCCATGCAGCCAAAGGCTTCTGATCTGTGTAGTTTCCCTTCTCCAGAACATCATTAAACGAGGTCACACTGTGCGGATTCTTCTGAGACTGTCTTCTTCCACTTAGCAATGTGCATGAAAGAGTCATTCATGTCTTCGTGTGAGTGGATAGCTTGTTCCTTTCTATGGCTAAATAGTATTTCATTGCATGAAAGTATCACAACTTGGTTATGCATTCTGAGGAGCAAAACCTTCCTCTTCTAACTTTGTTCCAGGGTTGGAGGCCTTCAAATTAAGTGACAATACATACATTAGTAGGGGAGACAATACTTGGCTTCTTGTTCCACAAGTATCATCGTGGGACAAAATTCATCAGATGGCAGGATCCAGTTTTCAAATAGGTAAAAATAGCCCAAAGACAAGAGACAAGACTAGAATCTGATAACCCTCAAGGGCTATAGTTTTCTTTTCTTTTTTTTTTTTTTTTGAGACGGAGTTTCACTCTTGTCACCCAGGCTGGAGTGCAATGGCGCGATCTCGGCTCACCGCAACCTCCGCCTCCTGGGTTCAAGCAAGTCTCCTGCCTCAGCCTCCCGAGTAGCTGGGATTACAGGCACGTGCCATCATGCCCAGCTAATTTGTGTATTTTTAGTACAGACGGGGTTTCACCATGTTGACCAGGGTGGTCTCGATCTCTTGACCTCGTGATCCACCCGCCTCGGCCTCCCAAAGTGCTGGGATTACAGGCGTGAGCCACCGCGCCCGGCTAGTTTTCTTACTTAAAAAAAAATTTTGAGACAGTGTCTGGCTCTATCGCCAAGGCTGGAGTGCATTGGTGCAAGCTCAGCTCTCTTCACCCTCTATCTCCTGGGTACGAGCAAGTCTCGCTCCTCAGCCTCCTGATTAGCTGGGACTACAGGCACATACCATCATGCCCAGCTAATTTTTGTATTTTTAGTAATGATGGGGGTTTGCCATGTTGCTCAGGCTGGCCTTGAACTCCTAGCCTCCCAAAGTGCTGGAATTATAGGCATGTGCCACCATGTCCGGCCGAGTTGTAGTTTTCCATTGAAACATAAAATTTCTCTCTGTAGTAACCATCATTTTTGCATTATTCTTGTTTTAAAAATAAGTCTAGTTTTGTTAGATTTGTCCGATTATGTAGGTGCAGCAGGAACAAGAGCTGACCACATAGGTGCTTTGAGCTTCTTTGCTGGAAGTGTTCATACGGAATCTCAGACTGCACTTTTAAAGGCCTTACTGAGCCTAAAAGCCAAGCCCAGAACACACTATCAAATTTCAGCTGCAGTCCTTATAGCTTTGGGTGAATTCCTCTCTTCTTGAGGCCCCCAAACTATCCCCAAAACCTTGACCTACAAGAAGATGACCTTCCTTACAAACATGTAAGGCTGTGAACCCTGTAATCTAGGTATCAGGCTGGCTTTTCTCAGAGTGCTTTGTAAGGATGGGCTCCATAAAAGTCAACTTTAGTTCCTTAAAATTGCTGCTCAGAACTGGTCTTAGGTACACTATTCCTAAATATGATATTCCAGTAAAAGCCTTGATACTATAACCAAAGTTTCCAATTATGTCCTGTTCTAAGGTGAACAGATTCCTATTGGACTTCTGCTAACAACTATATTGTCATGAAAATAAGAGTATTCAGTAAGAATTTCAAAATTCTGGAGAAATCAGTCAGGGAAAAAAAGATAAATGCTTCATTTCTATTTACAAAATTTAATCTAGTAAATTGTTGTGAGTTATAGTTAGCTTAAGAGAGAGATTTCTTAAATCCAGAAACTGTAACATTAAAGAACCAGCAATGCTCAAAAGAAGCTATAAAATTATAATCAATTTTCATCAGTTCACTCAGTGCCATGTAATCAATCCCAGTCTTGCTGAATCTTGGGTTAGCAGTGTCATCAACCCATCAGTTTCTCAACTAGACTTCTGGAGAGCTTCACTGAGTCAAGTGTACGGTCTTAAAGTTATTTAAGCAATATGATCTGAACCCTGTAACCAGAGTACCTGTCATAGTGTTTTCTGTTAGTCTCAGAGGGAGCCCTGTGTTGGAGACAAAGATTCTGACCTGTAGCTGATTGCAGGAGCTTTCAGAAGTATCAGGGCTAAATAATATCTAAATGACAAAGAGCATGAAATGAATGTGAGGAAAGATCTGATGAAAGTTCATTATACCACAACTGGCAAGAATATTCAATTTTGTCTGTGGCATACAACATTTAAAATAATAATTGAAATTATGACTCAGAACACTATGCTGGCACATAGCATGGATAAGGAGGACATTGAGAAATTTCCAGGACTTTACATAATTTCTGAAAACATAACATTTTACTCATACAAATGTAACCCAGAGAAGGTTATGTATCTCTTTTTATTTTTATATTTTTTATAGTTTTTCTTATAAAAAAATACAACCTACGTTACTTGCAAAACTTGCCCTACTATTCTTGTATACTTTGCATAGAGTTGTTTCTATTCTATTATTTCTAGTAATTTTATTTATATATATTGATTCTATTTTTAATACTTGGTAATCTTTATTTTCCAGAGTAAACTAGGAAATAGACAATTTTAAATTGGCATATATTAACATTCTATAGTAGATTAGACAATCTGTGAGTATACAATCTCTCAACATCTCGAGGGATGTGTTTCCTCGTAGTACAACTTCTCAGGGTGGTAGACAAAAGTAATGTTTATTAACAGGCCAAAATACCTTTAGTCTTTCCATAATAATAGGGGAGAAAAGTATATAAAGTTGAATTAGTCATGTTCAGTAATTAATGTTTTAGTATTATATCTTATTTATAAATTATTTAGATGTTTAATGCAAATCTTTTAGTTAACTTTAAGGTTAAAAATTGCCAAAAATATTTTGGAAACTATTCTTAGGCAGATTTACTGTAAAAAATTATTATTGACTGCCGGGCGCGGTGGCTCACGCCTGTAATCCCAGCACTTTCGGAGGCCGAGGAGGGTGGATCACGAGGTCAAGAGATCGAGACCATCCTGGTCAACATGGTGAAACCCCGTCTCTACTAAAAATACAAAAATTAGCTGGGCATGGTGGCACGTGCCTGTAGTCCCAGCTACTCGGGAGGCTGAGGCAGGAGAATTGCTTGAACCCAGGAGGCGGAGGTTGCGGTGAGCCGAGATCGCACCATTGCACTCCAG
>PVKV010034298.1:0-17837 GCA_004027835.1 Alouatta palliata
TGTGTATGCATGTGTGTATGCATGTGTGTATGCATGTGTGTGTATGCATGTGTGTGTGTGCATGTGTGTGTGCATGTGTGTGTGTATGCATGTGTGTGTATGCATGCGTGTGTATGCATGTGTGTGTGCATGTATGTGTGTGTGTGTAAGTGTATGTTATCTGCATACACACGTAAATATGTGTACATATATATTCATAATCCCATAGCCATCCTCATTTTTGGCCTTCTCTAGAATCATAAATATATATACTTTCTCCTGTTTACATCTGAATGAGTGTATTGAATGAATGGTGTCCAAGGATATATTTGAACAAGCAAAGTGTTACCACAACATCACACTAACTTGGAAGTCGTCAGACAACTGAACTATCTGGAACACAGCTAAGAACGGAGAAGAAAACAAACAGATGTCTGAAAACACTTCAGTCCTGGGCACTTTATTTAGAAAAGTGGCATCTTAGTCTGTTTACCCTTATGTTACATACAGTTCAAGCGAGCCAGGCCTTTTCATTTCTGTGAAGAAAGGCTTTGAATTTTGGAGCCAGAAAGGCGTGGGCTTGAATTCAAGTAAATTAACTCTTCTGAGGTCCATATTTTAAATCCAGCAGCAGAAATAGTTGCATCTGTGTATGAAGTTATATTATGAGAATTAAAGAAGCTAAGATATGAAAAGAATCGAAGGGAACCTGACATACAGAAAGTGTTCTTCAACAATACTTTGTTTCTTTCTCCTTCTTTTCCCAGCTCATGGCATATTGCAAGCAGGAGAAGAGGAGCAGGATTCAAAGATGGACAGACCAATGACAGCAAGAAAGAACACCCCGGCCTAATCCTAAGAGCTCTCAGAACGAGACTGATAAGGAAGACGTGGATCCTCCTGGCTTCTGAGGCCGTGACTGGGTCCCAGTAACCAAGAAAAGGTAGAGCCGTGTCAGCGGGTTTCTCAGAAGATGGTGAGGCATGTCAGCAGCGTTAGCACTGCTTCGCCTCAAAATAAATAAGGTAAAAAGAAAGTGTTGGAGGCAGCAAGTGAAACTTTCTCAGAACAGAGGACAGCTGAGGTGTTCACATTATAAGAAACGGATGTATCTGAAGGGCTAGCTCGGGCTAAACTGCTTCCATGGAGCAAGAGTCCACCAGCTTTTTCAGTGAAGGTCAGACAGCGAGGATTTCAGGCTTCGTGAGTTGCCTAACATCCCTGTCATCTCTTCTTCTTGTGGCCATGTGTGTTCTTGCTTATTTCTTTTGCCACATTTAAACATGAGAAAGTTGTTAACTCACATGCTGTCCAAAAGCGAGCCATGGACTGGACTTGGCCCACATGTCATGTTTCAATGTTATCAAACCATGTCATCAAACATGTATTACACATTCCAGCATCCAGTGCCTTTTACCATGTGTTCCATAAATTAATGGGTAAGGTGTATACATCCTGTTTAGGTCATCCCACTGGTAACAAAATTATACTCCTTGTCATTTTGGATAAGTGTATTCATTGGGGTTTACTCATGTAGATTTGCCTTTACTTATAAACTAGAATTTTCATCAGCCAAAAAAAGAAACATTGGCACTCATATACATGTCAGAGATAACAGTAAAAGTCCATCACATAATAAGAGATAATGTTTATCGTGAAGTTACTGTGTACCAAGCACTGTATATATACTCATTGGGGGGTGACTTGTGTCCCCCTAAATTCATATGTGAAAGCCCTAACCCCTAAGGTGATGGTCTTTAAGGAGGTCATTGAGGTTGAATGAGGTCTTAATGGAAGGGTCTTAATTCAATAGGACAGATAAGAGGAAGGGACATGAGGAGTGTGCACACATGGAGGAAAGGCAACGTGAGGACACAGTGAGAAGGTGGCCGTCTGCGAGCCAGGAAGAAAGATCTCACCAGAAAACAACCCTACCAGCATCCTGACCTTGGACTTTCAGTCCCCAGAACTGTGAGAAAATAAATTCATGCTGTTTAATTCACTCAATCTGTGATATTCTGTTCCTGTAGCGCAAATGGACCAACACAGCACTATTCAATTCCTGAAATATCGTTATAAGGAAGGTGCCGTTATTATCCTGAGGGAGGAAACATCATCCCCAGTCTTGTCCAGCTAGTGAGTGGCAAAGTTGGGATGGAACCAGGCAACCTGCCTCAGGACTTCCGCTCTTCACCTGTCACTCGGTAGGCTCTCAGCCCCGGCGGGGAGGTTCTGCTGGCGTTCTCCCCTCCCTCACATGAAAGGTGGCTCCTGCTCATGTAAAATTCTCACAGTGCTTCAGCACAGGACCTCCTGAGGACGTCTATACGTCTCAGGCATGCCAACCTCACTGCTTCTAAAAGGAGCGGAACCAAGCAGGGATTGAATGGCAGAACGCTTGGTGGGGGGCAGATGCTGGAATCTGCCCAAAGGAAGAAACATGAGCCATATTTTATTTCTCTCTTTATGCCTTATGTAGTATGTATGCACTTATAATGTACACCATGGTGACTTTTGCATAGACATTTTCCATATAAACCTTTTTTTTTCCCTTTTTTGCAAAATGTAATGTGTACTAAAGGAAAGATGAATTTTCCAAAGTAAGCCAGCCTTTCAGAATTTCATAGCTGTGAAGGGGATAAAGCAGAGTTACGCATGTGAGCCAGCCTTACTCTTGGCTGTCCTTTCCTACCCGGGACTTCCTCTCTTCTGGTTCCTGATCTCTAAACTTCGAATCCAGCCTTGGCTGATCCTCACTGGTGTCACGCTAGAGAAACGCTCAGGCTCCGACTTCGACACTGATCCTGAACTGAATCAAATGCTAGCTGAGTGCACGGTAAAAGATTGTTGCCGTGATGAGAAGACCGGCTAACACGGTCAGGAGATTGGAATTAGAGCATTCGCGCATGACCAAGGTGCTCACGTGGCCTGCAGTTTAAATTAAAACTGCAACCTACATTGTCTTGAGTGGGCTTATCTGAAGGTTGTGAATAAAAAATGCCAAGTAGCACGCTTCAGGAGGGCATGGAAAAGACCCCACATAGAAACCTGCTTCACTGGATCAGTGTTGGGTAAAATGACATGTATTTCATTGCACCCCCCAGAGAGTATCATTTGAGTAACATGACAGTGGCTTTCTGAAATGTGCCTAAGCAGACATGTTGTATTTCTTTTCCACAAAACATGAATTAAATACCTGTAGTAAGTATACAGGGAGATCATGGTGGAAGTAAAGCCTGAAAGATAGATATTAGACTTAATCCTTTGTTAAAAGAGATAATTTTTTTTTTTTTTTAAGACAGAGTCTCACTCTGTCGCCAGGCGCCAGGCTGGAGTTCAGTGGCACAATCTCGGCTCACTGCAACCTCTGCCTCCCGGGTTCAAGCAATTCTGCTGCCTCAGCCTCCCAAGTAGCTGGGACTACAGGTACACGCCACCACGCCCAGCTAATTTTTGTATTTGTAGTAGAGATGGGGTTTCACCATGTTGGCCAGGATGGTTTTAATCTCTTGACCTAGTGATCCATCCACCTCGGCCTCCCAAAGTGCTGGGATTACAGGCTTGAGCCACCGCGCCCGGCTAAAAGAGATAATTTTTATTGAGAAACATTTATTATATAAAATCACTGACTAACCTAGTACATTTTTATTCTCCCACTCTTACCTTGTAAAGTTGATATTTAAAAGTGTGAAATCTGTGGCTAGTGTGCCTTTTTTGATGTGGAAAATATGAACTTATCTGAAGTAAAAATCGCCTCCCCTTTGGGCTAAGAAAGGGCTTGGGGAAGAGAAATCTACTAAGCCTCCACGAATTACGATACAGACCCAGGGAGCTACACAGATGCAGAAACTCTTGGGCAGTGCTTCATTATTTCGAGATTTTTCAGATACAGCATTGTTTATTTTTGAATCCATAAAGGAACAAATTGAAAGGATGGGGTAAATGATAACATTCAGTTTGAATTTTTTGAGGAAAATAAAGTTTCAAATTAGAAACTTGACCAAAATATCATACTGATGAATATGGCTCTGGAGTCTACAGTCAGGCTTCCAAGCCCACAGTCTTTAAACGGGAGTGTCCCAAAAGTATACTGACTTCAACACATGGCGCTTTTGTACAGTGGAAAATGGTGGGGCTGTGTTTGGCCTGGTAGTGGGAGTGACACAAACTGAACCGAAAGCCCAGGGGAAGGTTACGGAGCATGGAGGCCTTAGTGCCTCGAAGGCTGGGAGGCCACTAAAGGGTTAGAGGCAGAGGAATAGCAAGAGAGATCTGTTTCAGAATTATCTGTACTGAAATCAGAGAGTCAATTTATTTCCACGTATTTCCTTTCTAACTTTCTTGTACATGATGTCCTATTTCCTGGAGGGGCAGGTGGCCACATTGCCAAGCAGAGGGGAGCTTGGAATGTGACACCAGAAGTGCAAAGAGAAAAAGGACAAGTTGGAGTTTTTGCTTTTCTTCCAAAATAGGTTTCCGAAGTTATCCCCTCCACCAACACTTTTGAAAGGTAAAACAATTTCCTTTACAAAAGCTGCATTTTATTGACAGCAGATAAGATTCTTAGAATTGATAACAGAGGGAAGGAATAAAGTTTATTCTAAGACCTGAATGGAAAAAGAGGAAGAACTCACAGTGAAGAATCACATCAGCTGAGGAGGGGGCTGTGAAAAGGGAGACCCAGCTAGACTGTAGTTTTGGGGCAGCGGAGGACCAGAGAGGGTTCTTGATACTGGAATAGGGTGGTTGTTGGGGTGTGGATGGGGAAACGGAGGAAATCGGCCGCATGCAGATGAATGGGGCTGCTGTGCAGTCAGCTGCAGCTGGTCACTAGTGCCAGGAAGTCAAGACGGAGCCCTCAGAACATCAGCCCAGTTGAAATGGGCACTGCGACATGCCCACATGGGAAGCCTTTTTGTCTGTGGTACACTTGGCTACTTGGAAGGCCTTCTATGTGTATGACAGTGATTTGGATCTACCTGCCTGTGGATCACCAGCGCAAACATCTGCCATCGGCACCTCACTGTGAACTCTTCCTTCCAGGAGGTTATCATACTCACAGCCCTGTTGAAATTCATGAGAGATCAGTGGTGATGTGGCAGGAACACCCTCATCCACCGGATGCCTCAGCACTGGAACTATGTGTGGGCCAGGACAATGGTGGAAACTTAGCCCTGGCCTCCAAAGCCACCTCCCTGCTGGCTCCAGGGCTGAAGAGGAGGAAGACTGGGAACAAGGAGAGGGATAGGTGTCTGGGTAAGGGTTAACAGGGCTGGCACCAATTCAGTGGGAACACCAGCGAAGCTACCTTTTTGCAAAAACACTTCAGGTTTGTTGTTTACCAATTTTGTGAATTTTACCTTGAAGATTTTAAAACCTAGGCAGTTTCCCCCTGCTATCTGCAATATGAAATACCTTTTTCACTGGCATGGGAATTTGAAAAAAACAGTCTAAGCAAAACATAATTAGAAAGATAAACATAGTTCCTTCTTAATCATATGATGTTCATGAAAGCCTAATGGAAACCGTTTTGTACTTTCGGCTCTTCAGTATTACCTGCGTCACAGTTACCCACTCCTACCCCGTCCCTGTGAGACCCATTAGAGCAGATAATTATGAGCTGCCTAGATACAGAGAAGAGTAAAATTAAGCCTTGATGTAACCAGGGAGAGCTACACTAATTCCTGCCCACTCAGCAGCTGATGCTCTAATAGCCCTTTGTGTGGGTGGTTGTTGGGCAAGCTTTAGAAATGTAGTCACAATTAATTGCTGTGAACCTAGGCAACTGTTCAGACTAAGAAGAGATCAATGGTGTCCTCCCCATCTCTTCCTTTCTTCTTCTTCTATACCTCTATCTTTCCATCATGGGGATCTGACATTGCATTAGAATGTTTGTCTGATTCAAGGTTTGATCTCTGAGCTCATCCATATGGCTCACTGGTGGCACTAATGGGACCTCCCCTGTTTCATGGAGGATCTGCAAGTCTTCACTACAGGACAGCAACTGACATGTCTGCTCACTTCATGGTAATTTGGTTACATTCACAATAGCTGCTTTATGTAAGGCACGGTTCTCTTGGTTCTCTCCCCATTAGTGTAAGTATGTAGTATGTAGAAAGTTTCCTTAGGTATTTTTTTTCCTAGTGCAAGAGTTGGAGAAAGCATGAGTAAAAGTTCTAGATGCACACCTAAGTATTCCATAATATTATTTATTTTATTCAGAGACAAAGTATCGTTTTGTCACCCAAGCTGAGTGCAGTGATGTGATCATAGCTCATTGCAGCGTCGCCCTCTTGGGCTCAAGCAATCCTCCTGCCTCAGCCTCCTGAATGCTAGGATCACAGGCATGTGCCACCATGCCCAGCTAATTAAAATATTTCTTTTTTGGTAGAGATGTGATCTCGCTATGTTGCCCAGGCTAGTCTGCAACTCATCAAGCGATCTTCCTACTTTGGCCTCCCAAAGCTTTGGAGTTACAGGTGTGAGCCATTGTTCCCAGCCTAATCCTTCCTTCCCTCCCTTCCCTCCCTCTCTCCCTCCCTCCCTTCCTTCCTTCCTTCTCTCTTTCTTCCTTCCCTCCTTTCTCTTTCTTTCTTGCTTGCTTTTTTCCTTTCCTTTCCTTTCTTTCCTTTCCTTCTTTTCCTTTCCTTTCCCTCTTTCTTTCTCTCTTCCTTTTTAAAAAGATTTTCAGCACATGTAAACCCTTTAAACTACATTTTTCTCCAAGCTGACTTATGTGCAAAAGCATGCTGTAGTCCATCAACAATGACAGGGCTGAGTCAAGATCAATAGGCCTACATTTAAAATGATTTTCAAGGCCTGGGAATGAAGGCATGTGGATTCAACCTATGTTCCCCGCCAAAACCTGTTTGCTGCAAAGCTTCCATTGGGAGGTCACTCGGTTGAGAATTGGGGAACAGTTGCTTGAGGCTTGAGAGCAGAGCAGAGCTTAATGTACATTCACAAAATATTTTGTCATAATTTTTTGTCCAGCTGATGATAGTTTCATCAAAAGTGTGCAAGACATCTAGTTTTTATTCACTTAATAACAAGTATAATGAAACATCTGAAACAACCTGAATGTTCAATAATAGACAACTGGTTAAATAAATTATGGTACATCAAATTAGCTGAATATTATACAATATTACATGGAAATTATGAACTTACACAAAAACATTAAAAAATGCTATAATATTGGAAAAGAAAGAAGAATAAAACATATATCACGCAATGATTGGACAATTAAGAAAGTATACATTTATTGAAAAAGATAAACTAACTTATTTATCAATGTTGCAGAATGGAGGTTTTTTTTTCTTTAAAATGTTTCCATCGTGTGCCCCCTGATATCATGCACTGAGAAAGATACAGTATCACTCTGTGCTTCAAAAATATCAAAGCCATCATTGAAATTTTAGCCTATGTTCACTTATAACAAACCATTCATTTAGAAAAGAATTCAGTAAATAATCATTTTATTTTTATAGTAAAAAAAATTTATTTTCCAAATATAAATGTGAAACAAAAAGCATTACATGTAAATGAGTATTTTAAAAAATTTACTTCAAACTTTATTAACAATTTTATTACATTTTTTCATTTGCCTTTGTGATATTTTATAATTGAAATTTCTTAAAATGAATTAAATTGATCTGCATTATCTTATATTTGTCAGAAAGTTTAATAATCTTTAATGCCTCTGTTACTATTCCAGGAAAAGATAGAATTGTAGTAGTCTGACAATGACAAGTAATTGGTTGGAATATTTCTTTTATCTCAGCTTAGAGATACTAAATGTGTAATATCTTAAGCTTACCATGGCAATAAGAAATATTCTTCTCTCTGACTAAAATAACCAGAATTTAATATGTTCGTTTTACTTGATGAGAAAAATCCATTTGCAGTTGAGCTAAAAACAGAAGAAATAAAACAACAGGAAGAGCAAAGCCAAAGGAAATGCTGCATTATTATTCTGTTCCATGGAAGTGAAAGAGAACAGGACTCATTATCCTCTTACTTTTCCGGGATTGAAAATTTCTGTTAAAATTGGGCCTGGGATCTAATTCCATAATTTTTTTTTTTTTTTTTGGTCTTATAGTAAATAATGTAGCCGCCACTTTTATTTTGCAGATGACAACTGAAAAACTATTTCTATCAATTCTACCAGTAAATGTAATGGGTTAGCATTAGCTTTTCATAAAGACATCACTTTGCTCTGGCAAATATATTTTCAGTTGAACCATACCCAAGAAAAATTTTATCCCAGCACCATACTTAAAAAATTGTTTAATGTTTTGTTTTTGGATTAGCTTTAATTGCAGAAAAGAAGTCCTCAGAGCGAAGAGTGACAATCATTACAGCTGTGATTGTTTCTCCAGTCATAATGACAGGTTTAATTTAAAACTGCACTCTCTTCTCCCTCAGATCATCTTAAGACCAAGGACTCAGAATTGCTGTTTGGAGTTAGGAGCTGGCCATGGTATTAAGTGACGATAATGTGGTCTCCACAGGAATTCAGATTCTGATTTGGGCCCTGCTGTGTTCTAATCAAGGAAACTAATGAACTACACTCATGGTAAGTTCATCTAGTAGGTAGATTTGGACTGTTCTCAGAACCAGAGACAAATGTTTTAAGTGGTAATCAAGTTTCCCTTGTCATTGCTCATATTTAATCATCAGAAAATTATGTGTAATTATGTCAGTATTTAAATAAGGATCTGACCCCATGTGCATGCTAAATGTGAATTGGTTCCATAGAGTAATGCCATATGACCTCCTTCAACACATGGTGCAAAATGCAAGGCTTCCCTGGAGTCCTTCTCTTCTGGACTTTTTTTTTACAGGTAAATTTGCATTTTTGTTCAAGGTGACATGGAGAAGTTCAGCGCTACTAGCACATACAATGAATTAAGTACCTTAAGAGATAAAAATTATTTGGACAATTCCATTCAACAACTGTTTATTAAGGAGCTATTTTGTGCCAAGCACTGTGCCAGATACTAAAAAATAGGGAACGTGGAAATGGAAAAAAGAGGAAAACTGAAACTGATCTAATAGTCCTATTGACAGTTATTTCTTGGATGAGCATAGTAATTGACCTTCCTGGTCTTAAAATTTGAAAGTTACACTTGTTTTACCTGAGTTTTTCCTCAGGAATGGATCCCCAGGCCTCTCAAGAAAAAGAATCAAAGAACTGAAACTCACCAGTTACATCCCGACAAGGAGATACCAAACCCCTCATTCACTAGGATTGCTTCCTTACCCCTCCTGCATTTCTGTTTTCTCACACATTGTTATATTTTTCTCCCTGCTGTGTAAACCTCCTAATTTTAGTCCACCAGGGAGATGGATTTGAAACTGAGCTCCCATCTCCAGGGCTGCAACACCTGGTTAAAGCCTTCTTCCTTGGCAATACTTGTTGTTTCAGTGATTGGCTTTCTGTGCAGTGAGCAGCAGGATGTAGACTGAACCCCTGCTGTTTCACTAATAAGATTGCTGCAGAAAAAGAACTGATATTACATGCAACATATATGTTATGTTATCTTGTTTATAAGTTTATGTCTGATAAACCTGAACCATAAAAATCAGGAATCAACAAATAGATCCATACATTTATTGGTTTTATTAGTTGATGCTTGACAATAAAGTATGGACGTTTCCTTGGTTCATCATGGCTATTCTCTAAGGTGTGTTGAAATTCCAAGAAGGTTCAAAGTAATCCTTCCCTTGCATCCCTACAAGACAATTCAGTTCATCAGCTTACCACCAATATGTATAGATTTCCAGAGGCTTGGTAATTAGCTTGATAGAGAGCAACAGAAAAGAAAATTGTGAGCTTATTGGGAATAGAAATAGGAAGCATAGCAAATTTCAAAGTAGGAATTGATGTTTTTGCACTAAGGTCTTGTAAGAGATTGCTACAGGCAAAACAGACAAAAATCCCAGCTCTTGCAGTTTTCACATGCATGCTTACATATTACAAACTGTCTTTGCAATGAGACGGGGTGTGGTTTTGCAAATTGGCAGCTATGCAACAATATGATGGAAAAAATGCAAAACTTTTGCAAGCTAAAAGGAGGACTATTATAAAGGATGCAATATTTCATGAAATCAGTAAAAGTGATATAAAAGAATTCCACAATTCAAAACACACTCAGTGACAAATGGATGTTATCAGTCTAGACCAGCTAATAACTGAAGAGAAGAGAAAGAAACCACACTGATGAATAATAGCTAAGTTAGATAGTATGACTCTATCACCAAAGAATTCAGAAAGATCATGGAAAATTGTTGAAACCTTGACATTCTTTGCAAAAATGTACAAATGTTATTAAAAATATCAAACATAAAGTAAGAAATCCTATCAGAAAAAAATGCCCAATGCAACCTTTCATTAATTTTTATTAATTTTTTTTCTTAGGATGAATCACAATTTTAACCTTATTTTTATTAAAGGTGAAGTAAACATATTTATATTTTATAACTTACATTTTATTGAGAAAATCTTAGGAAAGCCTCTCCCATCCCCTACCCCATTATTTACTGTTAGCTTCTATTCAGTGGCTTTATTAAGAGCCACTGACCAAGGGCCTTCTTTATCTCTATGTGAACAGCTTTCTTGGGCTTCCCATTTTGAGGTCCACCCAAGTCAAGCAATTCACTTCCATTTGGTTCAGCAATTGGCGAATTGCCTGTATTTTCTATCATCATATTTGTCCCACTGGAGTGTAAGGATATCTTTCATGTTTAGTACTCTCTAAGTCAGAGAAATTTTAAAAATATAGATCCCAAAAATGATCCTCTACTCCACTGATCACATTTATCTATGTATTAGTTTTCTATGGCTGCATAAAAAATTAACACAAACTAAGCAACTTAAAACACATATTTAGTATCTTAACATTTCCAGGGTCAGAATTTGGGTGTGGCTGGTCTGGGTCTTCTGCTCAGAGTTTCAAGAAGTTTCCCAGGCTTCACTGTCATCTGGAGGATTGACTGGAGGAGAATCTGCTCTCAAGCTCCTTTAGGGACTTGGCAGGATTCATTGTCTTCAGGTAGTATTTCTGAGGACTTTGGCTTTTCACTGGCGGTCCACTGGAGGTGGCCTTCAGGCCCTAGATATCACTGACATCACCCATGCAGGCTTCTCCAACACTGGCCTTTACTGTCCCAAGCCCACACCAGTGAATGCTAATCTCGTCCACTAAGCTACAGCCTTCCAGCACATAATCACAGAAGTGGCTTCCATCACCTTCGCCATCATCTATTGGTTAGAAGCAAGTCACAGGTCTTGCCCACACTCAATGAGAGGGATTATATGAATGTGTGACACCAGGATACGGAAACTATTGGGGTCACAAGGGGATATGACTGCTACAACCTCTCATCATCAAAGACAAAAATAGGAATCTGGAAGTTGAAGTTCAAGGTTATGAAAAGAAAACTGGCTTTCTGTTTTTGTCATTTCTGAATATACAAAACAATTACATGAAATTTATCAATAAAAACTGTGTCATACTTAAGTTGTAAACATTAGTAATATTCTATTGAATTTTTTTTTTTTTTTTTTTTTTTTTTTTGCTGTCCTTAAATTTTTGAGGACGGTTTATACGTTTAGGAGTGATCTAAAATTGTGGAATGTCACTTTTTTTAGATTTTCAAATAATCCTAAACCAAATGGTATACAGATGAACATTTTCTAGAAATCACTGACATTCCCTATTTTAATATCTTAGCTTTTGATAATGTTTCTGAAATACAGCATTTTGTCTGGTCACAGTGGCTCATGCCTGTAAACCCAGGGATTTTGGAGGCTTGGCAGCAGAATTGCTTGAAGCTAGGAGTGCCTGTAGTCCCTGATACTCAGGAGACAGGCAGGAAAATCACTTGAGCCTAGGAGTTAGATTTAAAGGAAACAGTGATCTCTGATTGCACTATTGCACTCCAGCCTGGACAACAGTGTGAGACCCCCCCTCTCTAATTAAATATGTTTATGGACTTTATAAAATTTAAATATGTTTATGGACTTTGTAAAATTTATCTTAAAGTGGTAAGTATATAGTGTGTGCAGTTACAGGCATGAAGAACCAGTTAATAAATTATCCTGGAATTAAAACTTCAAGAGCATTCTGAATTACCTATTTATCTTGAATTGTCTTAGATCAAAGCAAGAGCACCAATGAACAATCTAACTGGCTGACGTGGACCCTTTTCTTACTGGTTAATGATGAGTATCACTGTTCAGCTAGAACACATGTATGGTCGTCACATGGATGACTCCCTGTGGAAATGGGAAGGGAATAAGTAATACCCACATGGAATGAAGAACAGATTACAAATACTTGTTTGTTGGTACTAATTAACAGAGAATAATGCAAGAGTTAGCTTTATTTTTTCTTTATTAATATTACATATGTATAACTATGTATATGTATATCTTACATATAAATTTCTATAGATCTTAGAAAATCTAAAGACATCAGTGGCAAACCCCCTATTTTCAAGTGTTGAACACTTCAGGTAGTTGGCGAATAATTTATTACAAAGAATCCCTACCTGGAATTGTAATGTATGCATGTATATATACTATATATAATTATACATATGTAATGTACACATACAAAAAGACTGAGAGAGACAGAGTTTATGCACCAACCAACACAAATACATAGGGAATAATAGAACATATGATAATATTCCTAAAATTCAGTATGTATGAGGTCAGAAGAAAGCGTTCATAAAATATGAAGGATCAACCTTATGTATATGATGTTTTCTCACCGCAGTGAATTAAAATTAGATATCACTAGCAAAAGAATGGATTATAAGAAAGTAATGGATTCTATATCTGTTACAGGCTTTGAGAGGTTTGTCATCAACCATTCTCCTTACTTCTCTCCCAACAAGTGAAGCTCTAGGAGCAGAATATTCTACAAGTTAGTGTTTCCAAAAATTCAGGAAATATACAATCTGTTTCTTACATAAGTTGTTTCAGAAAACATAAAAGAACTAAAAGCTGCCTAATTCATTTTATGAGACTACTGTGATCTTTATTTATTTTTATTTATTTTTTTATTTTTGAGACAGAGTCTTGCTTTGTCTCCAGACGCCAGGCTGGAGTGCAGTGGCGCGACCTCGGCTCACTGCAACCTCCGCCTCCCGGGTTCAAGCAATTCTCCTGCCTCAACCTCCCAAGTAGCTGGGACTACAGGCATGCGCCACCACACCCAGCTAGTTTTTATATTTTAGTAGAGATGGGGTTTCACTATGTTGGCCAGGATGGTGTCGATCTCTTGACCTCATGATCCGCCCTCCTCGGCCTCCCAAAGTGCTGGGATTACAGGCGACAGCCACCACACGGAGCCATTCACCATGATTTTTGTTAGTGCTTTCACCTAGTTTTGCAGGACTCCTGGATCCCTGAAAAATCCACTTAAGTAGTTCTGAGAGTCCTATAAGTGGGCATTTCCCGTTGTGAAGAATCCGTGTGCTGAATCTGTTTTGTTCTTTTCTCTTTGCTGTTGTTTGCTCATGAAGCTGCCTAAAGGGTGATTCAGCACTATGCCCCTTCCGGGCACCAACTATGAGATGCCAAAGTCCATCCAAAGGATGGTCCCAAGGCTACTGAATCTTCAGGTTTCAGACAAGTGTGTGAGTTTTTGTACCTGAAGTTGGAGAATGCATCACTCTCCAGCCCTGTGCAGGGTTGTGATCCAGCACTGGATTTCACAGCCCTCTCTCTACAGGAGCTATAAACTAGCCCAGGTATGGGACACACCATATCCCTTTCCCCAATTAAACAGACAGACAAGCAAAGACATAACTTTATCCTTTTCCTTTAATCAAACAGCAAAATGTCTATCAGTTTTTGTAAAACGATTTCTAGAAAGGTCATTGGCCAACTAGTTTCACAAACACTCAAGCTCTGAATTGTAGCTAGTCTCGCTCTTCTTGATACATTTACATCCAAAAGGAGGAAAGAGCTTCACAGGGGAGGTAGCCAACCACATACAAATAAGGAGAACGGGTTTGAGAGGAGGCCATTGAATTTGGCACCTAGGAACTTGTTTGCAGGATAAAGGAGTTTCTGTAGTCAGCTCGGGGCTGACTTTAAAGCACCCAAAGGATTTTGGATGGTCTGTAGGTCGACTGGGCTCCACTAAACATTTGGCAACAAATAAGCATGTCTCTCCAAGACATTGAGAAATACAGAATGATTCTGTTTATTTTCTTTAGAGATGGAGACATGTTCCTGTAGCCAAAGCAAAATTTGGAGCCATTTTTTTCCTGGTTTCTGGGTGTAGGTTTCCTCTTTTGTTTAATAAAAGAATCAGAAGTACTTTTGAGAATCGGCGGTTTCTCCGGCATCCTAACTAATATTATCTCTCTTCACAAAACAGGCTCTGGCAGCCCCGGCTGTGGTAAACGGTTCCTGAGACGGCAGTCCCTGTGGTCACTCTTGGCTCCTTCACTCTTGCCATCTTCTAAACCCATGCTGTAAACATTCTGGAACAAGGGCTCCATAAACTCAAGATGTGTGGTTCCTTCAGAGAACAAGTCATAATAAGAAGAGGTTTATAAAGGCATCATTTTTCGCCAAGAGAGTTAAGTGAATTCTTTTATCTCATGATTCATTCCTAATTGCAAGATTTTTATTTTTAGAAAGCATTTTGGAGGTTTTTGTTATTTCGTGGTGAAAACACAAAATGATGCACTCAGCATTCCAGATCCCAGGCTGGAGGCGGGGAGGAGTCCTGTGGATGTGGCTCTCACCATGCGAGGAGCCTGTGGTCTTGGTCAGCCTGGACCATCGACTAGGGGACGGAGCCACAGGCATTACCTTCTCACAGTTCTGGAGGCTGGAAGGCTGATGTCAGGCTGCCAGGCTGTTTGGGTTCTCGGTGAGGCCCTCTTCCTAGTTATGTCCTTACCTGGTCTTTTTGAGTGGCCCATGGAGAAAGAGAGAGATCCTGAGGCTTCTCCACTTTTTATAATGGCACATACTGATCCCATCGTGAGGACCTCACCTTCATGACCTCATCTAACCCAAATTCCCTTCCAGCAGCCCCACGTCCAAATACCATCACACTGTGGATTAGGGTGTCAATATATGAATTTCGGGAGGACACAGTCATTTAGTTCATAGCACCTGTGATCAATGAATGTAAGAATCGTTTGTCTCTGTAGCAGAAGAGGATTTTCTTGTTGCTTGACTGCTCTTGAGAACAGTCCTCCCAGAGAGAAGGAGATGAAAACATTTTCATTCCCTATGTGAAACAATAAATGCCTGATAGAGTTTTCAGACAGATGACTAGGCTGTTTGTAGGCATAGTGAGTTACATGTGACTGGAGGTATGTAAGCAGGGGCTGGGTAACTGTGGAAAAATTTTAAGAGCATTCAGAAGGGCCAGGACCAGTGCCTCAGTGGGAGGATTGCTTGCGGCCAGGAGTTTGAGACCAGCCTGGGCAACTTAGTGAGACCCTGTCTCTACAAAAAATTACAAAATTAGGTGAGTGTGGTGGTGTGCACCTGTAGTCCCAGCTACTCAGGAGGCTGAGATGAGAGGATTTCTTAAGCCCAAGAGTTCAAGGCTGCAATGAGCTGTGATCGTGCTACTGCACTCCAGCATGGGCAACAGAGAAGACTCTCTCTCTCAAAAAAAGGTGTATGTATATACGGCAGTCAGAGCACCCAGGTCCTCAGGTCCCCTCCTAATGCTGAAGCTGTGTGTCTGAAAATTTACCTGGGGCCACAGCTGCGTACACCCTCACCACTTATGTGCAATTCCCGGTCCTCAGGAGGCGATGGTTTGGACTTACACTTCAACGTAAGCTGACTACTTTGGAGAAGGGCAAAGGGAAGTTGTCCTGTTTTCCTTGGCTCTGTAAGACACTGTCGAGGAGTCAGGAGCAGGACTGGAATGAACAGTGTGAGAAATGAGGACTGTGCAATCGTGTGTGAACATTATGGAAAACGTGACAAGGATGGGGTGCTTTGCAGTCTCCCAGGTTCCCTCCATGTAAAATCAGGCGTCACAAGCAAAGCAGAATATTCGTCAGTTATTTTCCGTGATAACAGCGATACCGTTCCTGCTGCACCCTCTCTCTATCCACAGAAATTCACCCTGTTTTCCTGTCCCAAACTAAATAGAACTTTCCCCATAAAATAATTTCCTGATTCATTAAATACAGTGACGATAATTCTCAGATTTATGCTTTCCACATGTCTTTTGATCTGTTCTGTTTAGCACCTAGTAGGTACTTCTCTGATAGCCCTTAGCTTATTTTGGCACTTGGTACCTTTACTCTAAAAGTATCTTTTCTTACATACTAGAATGTAAATTTTTGAGGACAGACATTGTGTCTTTTTTACGCTGTTATATCCCTAAGATGGCAAATCCTCTACCTTATGGCTAGTAAATCTCAGTAGATAAATATTAGGTGGCCAGGTGAATGAGCGGAACATTGTAAATGAGGAGAAATGGCAAAGCCACCTTGCTGCTGCAGGACGCCACTGCCTTTTTCCTTAGATCCAACCTATGTGGTCTTTTATTTCAGACATTGGGCTGGAAAGTGAGAGGATCCAAACAATATGAGAAGTAGAAAGCTGCCCAGTTTGCTGGGGCCATATGTAACTCCAAGAACTACCACTGTTTCAAGGAGCGAGTTATAATTTTTGCCCCTTTTAGATAAGGAAAATGGTGTGTGAGTGCGGTTAGAAAGAGGAAACGCAGCAAGCCAACTTGAATCACTCATCCTGAGAGGCTTGCAAATACAGAGATATGGAGAAAGCGACTTTCCTTCGCAGGGGTAAACCCCTCAACAGCAGCTGGTAAACCTCAGTCCACAGCACGGAGTGCGAGAGAGGGAAGAGTTCAGACAACTTTAATACAAAGAAAAAGCTTTTTTAAAACATTAGTGATTCTTTTCCACATTTCCCTTAAGACTTTATTCACAAGGAAAATATTCCCTGCATTTTACAGCAATCTATCTTATTTTTTTTAATATGCAGCAGCCGTCAGCCAACTCATAGCTGAAGCAGGGACATTGTCCAGCTCTTGGC
This sequence comes from Alouatta palliata, assembly GCA_004027835.1. Lineage (NCBI taxonomy): Eukaryota > Metazoa > Chordata > Mammalia > Primates > Atelidae > Alouatta > Alouatta palliata. Next base: position 17,045 of record PVKV010034298.1, read on the forward strand.
ACTTGTTCTTAATATGTGTTCAGAGGGCAAAGACTGTCGAGCAGAAAGGGTGACAGCCGGAGCAGTCACGGTCCTCACGGTGGAAAATACTGTTGCCAGGCAAGCCAAAATAGAACTTTTTCCCACAAATTTTCTTTGCAGGAAGTAGCTCTGAAAAACACCTTTCTAGCACAGTAGTCATTGAATCCAATTATATATTTTTAGACACCACTAACTGTTCTTTTTTTTCCTTCCATTTCAAGGAAAATCTACACATCTGGAAAGAACAGCAGTGAACAGGAACTGCGCATTCACGCTCAGCTCCTACCAGGCCTGCTTCATTTAATTTCCTCCATTTTTATGACACTTTCCTATGCTGCTACTCCAGACATTTCATAAAACACCTCACCACGAAGAAATTATAAGGGAAGGAAATCTAAAGAAAGTCTGACTGAAGTTCTGAGTGTCTCATCAGCAGAACGACCAGGACAGCCGGCAGGAGCGTAGGTCAGGCCCGTAATCCCACTTTTCTGCAGTCTCCTCTGGTCTCAGTGCATAGGCTCCTGCCTTTTTGCAGCTCAAATCCATTGTCAGACGAACTGTCTTACTTGTGTTTTCCTTCCAGAGCGTGTCCACCTCCTTACGGCGAGAGAAAGAACACAAAGGATCCTAGCTTCGATTCTGTTTTCCAGACTTCAGCCATCAGTCTCCCATCAAGCACACTTTTTAGTGGGCAAATGAGAAGTGATTGCTTTCAATATTTTTGTTGCTTTTTTTTTTTTTTTTAATATATATACTTTTTATTGCATTTTAG
>PVKV010034299.1:0-17837 GCA_004027835.1 Alouatta palliata
AGCTGGCGGGCAACGCGGCCCGCGACAACAAGAAGACGCGCATCATCCCGCGCCACCTGCAGCTGGCCATCCGCAACGACGAGGAGCTCAACAAGCTGCTGGGCAAGGTCACCATCGCGCAGGGCGGCGTCCTGCCCAACATCCAGGCCGTGCTGCTGCCCAAGAAGACCGAGAGCCACCACAAGGCCAAGGGCAAGTAGCGGGTCTGGAGTAACTCATTTCTTATATCTCGCTTAAAACCAAAAAGGTTCTTTTCAGAGCCACCTACTTTTTCACCAAAGAGCTGTGTCCACACTTTTGTCATTGTTGAGTAATTTTACAATGGCGTTGGAATGCTTTGTAGAGATGAAGCAAAACCAAAGGGATTTTACACCACGTTGTTTTGAGACAGACAGCAAGTAAGACACGTTCGTTATATCAAGGAATAGGCGCGGCAGCTCCCCACTGCAATATAACTGAGACAATAGGAAAAGTGAGGCAAAAGAATAAGGGAACTGAAAGTTAGATAACGGGCAGGATAAGTAAAAGCAACGAGCAGCTATAAGGTGGACGCGAGGGTGAACAAGAAGCGAGATACCAAGCACGGGGAACCTTTTGCAGCCAAAAATGAGATAATGTGAACAAGGACCCTGTGGCCGGGAAGATCCGGAACAAACCAGTAAGAGGCAGCTCTTCAGAGATGTGCATGCGCATTAGAGAGGAAAAAAAACTCCTTAACAAAAGCCCGTATGATTAGCCGTTACTTAAGGTTCATGCATGTGTTTAGGATTGTGGAATAGAGGTGATGCACAAGCCACTGAGGCCGAAGTAACTAAGCAACAAACCTATCACTCAAAAGGGTAGACGCTGGTTAGATATTACACAACGCTGGAAAGAGAAGAGAGAAAAAAATACATAAAATGACCCAAACCACACCAAGCTGATGCTGACGTCATCTCGCAGAGGCCAGTCCGCTCTCCCCTTCGGAGAGTGTAATACAATGCATAATAAACTTGCTGCTTTGCTTTGCTATCTGTGTGTGTGTCGTCCAGTTCTTCGGGCACCAAGAGCCTTGAACCGCGTGGCACCATCCGGTGACACAACCGCTTTGGGAGGCCGAGGGAGGAGGATCGCTATGCGCCTAGGAGTTCGAAGCCAGCCTGAGCAACATAGCAAGACCTAATCTTTACAAAAGTAAAATAATTATCCGTGCCTCGTGTCCCATAGCCTGTAGTCCTAACTACTTGGGAGGCTGAGGCCAGAAGGATCACTGGAGCCCAGGAGCTCAAGGCTGCAATGAGTTATACTTGCACCACTGCAGTCCAGCCTGAGTGATAGAGTAAAAGTGTTTCAAATGAACCCAGCGTCAGATATTTACTTTCTGCATTATAGCGGACTGAAAGCCAGCTAAACAGTATTTTTCAGTATACATGTGTTCCAGAGATAAAATTGGTGAACTGACCTTTGCTCCTCGCTTGTGCTTTTAGTTTATATTTCATAAAACCATGAAAACAAAATGTGGGTATCTGACGCTTCTGCAGAATTGAATGTTTATCCACACAAATTAAGGACCCCATCAGTGTTTGGCCTACCTCTTCGAGTTCAACTGAATCTTTCTGAGCACCTATGGTGTGCCAGGCACACTCCTAAATGAGAATACAATATTCATCCAGATACATAAAGCGTATGTCCAAAAGGACCTTCAGGTTGGCTTGGGCAAAGAATACACATCACAGTCGACTGTTTATATAAATGATGGGAAAGGGTTAGGGTTAGGGTGTGAGATTACATTAGAACATGTTACCTAAAAACAGTATGCATCATGGACATTGTAAATCAGGTTTTTTATTGTATCATGGTCATAAAGTCCTGCTCCTGTCAGTTTACTGCTTCCTTTCTCTCATCAAGATCATCTCCCTCTTCAGGTCACCAAGTCCTCCTAGCTAGAGACGGCCTTCTATTCCTGTTCACCTAAACTTCTATAAGCTACTGCTTTCCTCATAAGGACGTGTTAATGAAAGTGAATTTCTATAGGCATCTCTAGTCCACTGAAATACATTGATTTTGGAGTCTCTTCACACATATTTATTTCCTAGATTTAAATGTTAATTGCATACAAATAATATTTCTTGGACTAAGACAGCAATCACACAATTATAAATATTACTTTTTAAAAAAAATTTATGATTATTTGATGTTGAGGACTCCATTCTCATTTCAAGGAATTAATCTGGTCCCTTTTAAAGTGTCATCTGCATTACTTATGTGTATAAATTTTCAACAATTGTTTCTGTTACAACCATCAGTATTAAGTAAATCAGTTGCATAGAAGGCCTATAAGATTTTTGAAATTCAAATGTTTTTAAATAAAATATGCTGTTATGATCATTGAAGTTGATGATAAAATTACTAGCACTTGCTTTATTTCATTGTTTCTATTTCCTCCCAAAACCACCATGTAATCATGAAAGCTAGCTAAGTAATATTTCTTTTTGCCAATTATTTCCAATTTTTATTTTATTCTTAAAACTTAAACATGGTAGGAGTAATATTTTTCAGTCGTGAGTTCCAGAAGTAAAATTCTTTAAACTAGACAGCTTGTAACTTTTGCTTTATAGTTATTATAATTGTAGGTGTTATTTATGCAAATTCTAATCAATGTACTTGTAATCAAAACACTCACAAATGCAAACTTATGTATTAAGTAAAATAAAATCTACAAATGTGATATAACATTGTTTATAATTCTGTACACAGGTAAAGGAAAATGGAGCTGTTAGATAAGTAGCTTCAAAGTAAGTAAACTAGAGGAGGCAAACTAAACAGCAGAGGGATCCCAGGGGCAAGAACTAATCAGGAAGATTTATGCTGCCTTCTCACTTCAAGGTTTTAAATCCTTATCACCTCAGAGCATTAAATCATCTGTGAAAAGATTGAATTAGATGGGTGTCCCTACTGATTTGGTGCCCTCTGAAGGTTCGTTGAAAATCAGACATGAGCCATATTAATAGAACAAAAGACACACATGTTTACATTGTGCATGGGGAGAATCAGATTGATTGCCTACCCCAGAACGTGGTTCAGAAGTTTATATACCATCCTAGCAAAACAGTTTCTGGGAGGGAGAAGAGGAATTCATTTGAGGGATTACTAGGGAGAATGAATGGATCAGGGAAAAGAAATTAAACTTTTGTATTATCCTGTGAAACGATCTGTTGAGGTGTGATTCAATTCATCTTACCGGGACTCACCCGGTGAGTCTGGATCATAGGGAGATAAAGGTTGGGGAGTGGGGAGAAGGTCAAAGGGACCTTGAGGCTTCTTCAGTTCAGCTTGTTACCATGCCATAGTTTGGGGTGTTGATTTCTGAGCCCAACATCAACAAGAAGTACTAAAAATAAATACTAGTTATTTAAATTAACTCAATATGTTATAGATAATATAGATTAGTTTATGATGTATTAACCTGTTTTAAAGCGTAATAGAAATATAAAATATTTGTAAATTAGTTATAAAGAAAAATATGGCAGGGCACGGTGGCTCGTGCCTGTAATCCCAGCACATTGGGAGGCTGAGGCAGGCGTTCAAGGTCAGGAGTTCATGGCCAGCCTGGCCGACATAGTGAAACCCCATCTCTACTAAAAATAGAAAAATTAGCCGGGCTCGGTGGCTGGCACCTGTAGTCCCAGCTACTCAGGAGGCTTATGCAGGAGAACTGCTTCAACCCGGGAGGTAGAGGTTGCAGTGAGCCGAGACTGCACCACTGCACTCCAGCATGGAAGACAGAGCAAGACTCTATCTCAAAAAAATAATAATAAAATAAAAAGAACAAAAACTTAAACAGAGGTAGGCTTTGTGCTTGATTTTTTATGTAAATTACCTCTTTTTTTTTTTTTTTTTTTTTTTTAGATGAAATTCCTGTGACGTTGCCGAGGCTGATCTCCGACTCCTGAGCTTGTGCAATCCTCCCACTTCAGCCTCCAGAGTAGCTGGGACCACAGGGAGGACACTGAGCCTGGCCTCCATTAATTCTTACAGTAACTCAAAGAGGTAAATACTGTAGGGGTTAAGGGAAGTTTCAGAGATAATCAACTGACAAAAGGCAGAATAATGGGAGAAATGACATACAAATTTATTTACGTGGATGAGAGAGAATTACAAAAAGATCACTCCAGTTCCTCATGGGGTATAGAAGCTTATGTAAGTTTCTGTAAGGGAAAGAGGAAATGGGAAAAGTAAACAAATCCTTTGAGGGACAATAAAGGATTGTTAGGGAAAATAAACGGACCACAGAAAGAAATTAGCTTGTAAATGACTGTCTTTTATATTTATTAATTTATTTTATTCATTTATTTCGAGACGGAGTCTTACTGCATCACCCAAGCTGTCACCCAGGCTGGAGTGCACCCACCTCTGGGATTCAAGCGATCCTCCTACCTCAGTCTCCCGAGTGGCTGGGACCACAGGCGAGCACCACCATACTTGGCTAATTTTTTGTATATTTTGTAGAAACGGAGATTCGCCATGTTGGCCAGGTTGGTCTCCAGCTCCTGAGCTCAAATGATCCGCCTGGCTCGGCCTTCCACAGTGCTGGGATTACAGGGAGGAGCCTGGGCATCCGGTATGTCTTGGTAATTTAAATGAGACCCAGAGGCAGGGATTATCTTGAAAAATTCATATTCAGTCTTCTTTTCTACAGTAATGAAGTAACAGGGAGGGGGGGTAGAAGGCAATTCTGTTTCTTTTAGTAAGAAATTTTCTTGGTCTGATTAGGAAATGTCGAGTCCCTTCTCATGTTTGGGAAAGAGAAACAAGAGGAGCTTAGAGCGGCTTTGATTCTGAAGTTTATTTCTGAAGCTTTTCAACGTTCAAAAGCAGTCAGCCCAAGAGCCACATTTGGGAAGCATTCTGCACCAGCAACGGTACTGTCGGTATCCTAATCTAACTTCGTAGATGAGCAAAGATTTTTAGAAAAATTAACAAGTCACGTCGAGTCTGATCGGTAACAAGTTAGCTCGGGTCTGATTGGTAAACACTTAATCTAAAACCACGTTTTTTTTCTACTTCCAGAGTTTCAGCTCTTAACTACTTTCTAAACAAATAATTGAATAATAAGAGGTTATATTAGAATAGTTACAGGAGTTTTATAAGTTTCATTAGGGTTAAAAGTAATTTCAAAGTATAACCCTGTATTTATTAGTAAAAAAGAAAACTAAATATATGCAAAGTTGTTGCATAATAGTTGATAACAAATCTTTAGTTGGATCATATAAAAGTGACCTTTTAAAAACCTAGAAACTGCTGGGCGCGGTGGCTCATGCCTGCAATCCCAACACTTTGGGAGGCCCAGGAGGGCAGATCACGAGGTTAAGAGATCAAGACCATCTTGGCCAACAGGGTGAAACCCCGCCTGCAGTAAAAATACAAATAGTTAGCTGGGCAGGTGGCAGGCGCCTGCAGTCCCAGCTACTCGGGAGGTTGAGGCAGGAGGGTCGCTCGTGGCAAAGGATGCAGTGAGCCGAGATCGCGCCACTGCACTCCAGCCTGGCGACAGAACGAGACGCCGTCTCAAAAAACAAAAAAATGAAACAAAAAACCGACAAACACCAATGTTCTAGTTATAAGGACTTGTTTTGAGGAGTTTAATTCTATCCCAATTACCTAAGGCTAATACGCTTATGATAAAAATCTCGAAAAGATTTTATTCAAACTTCACAAAATGTCTCTAAAGCTGTCCAGAAACTTTGGTGAAAGAGATTAGGATATTTGGTAAAATGAGACTCGCAGTGCCAAATCGTGAGACCTCTAAGGCACTTTTAAATATTACTGTAATAAAAATTTAAATTTTGGTGTGATAAAAAATCATACACATTTCAATATTGGTCACAAGTAAGGAGAAAAAGTAAATTTATGCGGAACGTGGAATATATTATTTTTAAAATATGGCCGATTAAAAAATTGCTGGAGAAGTGATTAAAACTGTTGATAATTCCAGAGAAAGACATTAAAAGTCACTTTTATCTCATAAAGAGAAATTGGTTAAAGTATAATCAATGTAAGGAGGCTACAAAACAGCATATACAACAACACTGTACATTTTCTTGGAAAAATACGTTCACCTGCTCAGCAAAATACGTTATCAACTGGCAGTACTGATCTCTGTGTGATGTGCACAGGTTGGAGTTTCTTGATTATTGTCCTTTTTCGTATTTCCCACAGTACTGATGTATTTCTTCTGCATTCAAAAGCAGTTTTTTAAAGCCTTATACCTTGGTAACAAAATACTTGGCATGTTACAAAATTCAGAACACGGAAACAAGAAGCTCGCTTCTTTTTCTCCTCTTTTTAGGTTTGACCTGTTAGATTACCCCACCCTCACCGGGGCGGGACTTCCCGCCTACTTCTTTCATGTTCTCAGTTCGGTCCGCAACGGCCTTATAAAGGCGCTGCCTAAGCGCAGCATTCTCACACAGCCTTGTGCTAGTCTCATCTTGCTCAGCATGTCTGGTCGCGGCAAAGGCGGGAAAGGCCTGGGGAAAGGCGGCGCCAAGCGCCACCGCAAGGTGCTGCGCGACAACATCCAGGGCATCACCAAGCCCGCCATCCGGCGCCTGGCTCGCCGCGGCGGCGTGAAGCGCATCTCCGGCCTCATCTACGAGGAGACTCGCGGGGTGCTCAAGGTGTTCCTGGAGAACGTGATCCGGGACGCCGTGACCTACACGGAGCACGCCAAGCGCAAGACGGTCACCGCCATGGATGTGGTCTACGCGCTCAAGCGCCAGGGTCGTACCCTCTACGGCTTCGGCGGCTGAGGAGTTTCTTCTATTACCAAAAGGCCCTTTTCAGGGCCCCCTACTTTCTCAACGGAAGAGCGCTAACACTGGGTTTGCCTGGGCGGGCGTTTTGCTTGTTTATCTCTAAACTTTCGGGTGAAGCGTGTAATGACAGCGCACCTGCGTGGCTACTCAGCTGTGACGACTAATGAGTTGCAATGTGCTCCAAAAGTATTTGCTCTGGGTGCGGCAGCTCAGCTTCTAATCCCAGCACTTTGGGAGGCCGAGACAGGCGGGTCACAAGGTCAGGAGTTCGAGACCAGCCTGGCCAACATGGTGAAACCCCATGGCACTAAAAGCACAAAAAATTAGCTGGCCGTGGTGGCACTAGCCCGTAGCCCCAACCATTCGGGAGGCTGGGGCAGGAGAATCGCTTGAACCCGAGAGAGGAGATTGCAGAGGTGAGCAGAGATCGCGCCACTGTACTCCAGCCTGGGCAACAAGAACGAAACTCCATCTCAAAATAAAATGCCTTCGTTAAAAAATTCGTGAGCTTGTTGTGTCTATGTAATGGGGCAAATACACACAAAATATGCTACAGTAGTAGCAGTCTTGTAATCGGAAATATTTCTTGAAAAGCCCCCAATTCCAAAAGCATGTAGGTTGTTTTTGTCTTTTGGGACAGTCTAGCTCTGTCACCCAGACTGGAGTGCAGTTGGCACGATCTCGGGTCATTGCAGCCTCCACCTCTCAGGTTCAAGTGAATCCTGCCTCAGCCTCAGCCTCCCAAGTGCCTGAGATTACAAGGTGTACCACCACACCCACCTAATTTTTTGTCAATAAATGTTTTGCCATGTTGGCTAGCTGGTCTCAAACTACTGGCCTCAAGTGGTCCACTGACCTTGGCCTCCCGAAGTGCTGGGATTACAGGCGTCAGCCTCTGCACCTGGCCTCCTAAAGGATTTTAAGAGAATTTTACTTTACCCCACCCTCATTAAGGTATAATGACACATTACAACATGTACAATCTGATCGGACATATATTGATCGTGGAATAATTAGATCCAGGTTGACATCCACCTCATTTTCTGGTGAGAACATTGCAGTTTTCGAGTATACAGTACATGAACTATTGTTGCCATGCTTTACGATAGACCTCCAGAATTTATACCTCCTGGGTCCCATTGAACCTCCATCCTGGTTCTCTGGCAACCACCATTTTACTGAGTTCAACATTTTTAGATTCCTCGTGTAAGTGAGATCATGCAGCATTTGTTTTTCTGTGCCTGCTTTGTTTTACTTAGCATAGTGGTCTCCAGTTTCATTTGTGTGGTAGGAAATGACAAATTTATTTTTTAAGGCTGAGTAGTATTCCATTGTGTATATTCCATTTTCTTTATCCATTCGTCTGGCATTGGACACTTAGGTTGATTTCTTGAGATAGCTTTATAAGTTTAAATTTATCAATGGAATCTAGTAAGCAAAGCTAATTTTTGTTTTCTTTTTGGTGAGGCTCAGTCGTTATTTTATGACGATGAAAATGATGGATGTGTGTCACTGGGGATATCAAAAGATCTGGAAGGACAATAAATAGTCACATTGATTCAGATTAAGCAAAAGTATAGAACTTTGTAGTCCAAGTAATTGCTACAGTGGAATTTTAATTATACTTTTTTTATTTGAATTTTTGTTAAGGCAAAATATATTTTACATGAAAACCGGTTTTAAATCCTGAAAAGTCAGATGTAGAGCTGCTAAGTGAGTCTAAAAAATTTCTGGACATAAATGATGTTTCTTTTTTTTTCTTTTTTTGAGACGCTGTCTTGCTGTTGCCCAGGCTGGGATGCAGTGGTGCGATCTCGGCTCACTGCAACCTCCTCCTCCCAGGTTCAAGAGATTCTCCTGCCTCAGCTCCCCAGTAGCTCGGATTACAGGCACCTGACACCACACCTGGCTAATTTTTTGGGTTTCTCTGTATTAACCAGCATGGTCTGGATCTCCTGACCTTGTGATCTGCCCGCCTTAGCCTCGCAAAGTGCTGGCATTACAGATGTGAGCCACTGCACCGGGCCAAAAAAAAATTTTCAAAGTTAAGACATAAATTTTGTCTTATAACTTTACACCACCAAAGCGATGTGACATGGTGAAAAGTTTAAGCGCGATCATAAGTAGATTATTTGCAATCAAATCTGTAACAATCATATTCTACTTGTGGGATCTTTGGTTGAGTTGCATATCCTTTCTCAGCCTGTTTTTGTAAACAATTAGGTGATGATGGTACCTTGCTTTAAGGGTTGTTGCAGGGATTAAATGTGTTGGACCAGGCTGGAAGAGTGGCTCACCCTTGTAATCTCAGTTTTTAGGGAGGCAGAGGAGGGAGGATAGCGTGAACCCAGGAGTTGGAGACCTGCCTAAGCCCTATAGTGAGATGCTGTTCTCCACAAAAAGAAAAAAAAAAAAAAAAAAAAAAATCAAGTGTAAATGTATTGGTAAATAAAAAGCATTTAGAACACTTTCTGACAATAGTACATAGAGTGTGAAACACTTAGCATTATTCAGTTACACTAGGCCCGCAATTGCATCTGACCATCATCCCCAGGTAACAGTAATATTTTATTGTTGTTGGTTGTGGTGGTGGTGGTGACACTGTCACTCAGACTGGAGGGCAGAGGCGTGATCTTGGCTTACTGGAACCTCCGCCTCCCAAGTTCAAACGATTCTCAGCCTCAGCCTCCCAAGTAGCCAGAATTACAGGTGTGTGCCACCATGCCCAGCTAATTTTTCTACTTTTAGGTGAGACGTGGTTTCAACCATGTTGGCCAGACTGGTCTCCAACTCCTGGCCTAAAACTGTTGTCTGCAAGCCTTGGCCTTGCAACGTGCTGGGATTACAGGCATGGTTGGGGCCCAGAGAGCAACCTTTTCTAACAACCCTATTGTAGTCTTCTAGATTCAGCCAGCCATTGTGTAATTACTTCTTATCTATTATGAAGCCGTAAGAAATACCTGTCAAATGCATTTTTTCACACAATTTTTGCAAATAGATATCTTCATTATTTCTATAGTATCATACCTTTAAGTTTGTACTAACAGTCTGAGTGGTAAATGACGGGCAAGATCCCTCCCTATCCTTGTGAGGATGGCGACAGCATGACTGGATAGGTTTGCTATAATTTTTGTCTTTCCCTGTTTTCTCACTACGTTTTATTAATCTCACTTCCTTTCCACAGGGTAGCACAGAATTTAACTAGTAGAAAGAGATCCAGCCATGTAGAGATTTGTCTCAGTGACAGCACATAAGAATCAGCAAGGAAAGTTTTTGTTTAAATACCAACAGGTTCTTTCCTTAAACCAATTATTTTTTAAATCTAACCCACAAGATGGTACTATCCTTAAACCAATTAAATCAATCTCTGAAGTTGGATAACCTAAAATATGATTTATTAGTATTTCCCATTAATCACGGGGCCTACAGACCTTCAAGTTTACTTAGTAGGAATCTCACTTGTAATAGCTTATCAACTTCAACTCAGAACACTGAAAAGCTGAGGAGTTCTCAGCGGCAAAGCTCTGACCCACGTTAAGTGACAAGGGGTAAGATAGTTTGTTTTGATCACCCTTTGTTGCACTGAGAAGCTACACATTCTACCCAAGGATTCAAATTCTCACCTTTCTGAAGAATTGGGGCCCAAACTGGTAAGTTGAACTCATTTGTGGTCCACGGATTAAAGACTTGCATAAAAAGATCTTGCTACAAACATGTATACAGCAGTTGGATTCACGGCCCCAGAAACCTGACAACCGCTTTTTTCCTCCCCAGCTATACTGCGAAAATGCCCCTTTAAAAATAAGGAATTAACTCAAACCCCAAGAGTATCTCGGCCAGGCGTACATTACTCCTGTAATGTCAACATTAGGTCTGGGAGAGAGGATCATTTCAGGCCAGGTTTCAAAACCACTGGGAAACAGGGAGATCCGATCTCTGAAAAATTCGCCTTTCGCGGTGGCGCGCCCGGTTTCAGCTAGCTGGAGGAAACGGGGAGCCATAACGGCGACGCAGCCCTACAGTCTAGCACCCCATGTTGGTAACTCCTGGAGCATTTAAAGAGGCTGGAGCCTCTGCTAGAGCGCGACAACTGATACCTACTTAGAGCAACTAGGGACGCATGCTCCGATGGCGGCGCAAACTCAGCATAGATGAACAAACGGCAAAAAGAAAGTAACAAGTATCACAGCTCCTCAGCAGAGACGGTGGAGGCCCTGAAAAGGGCCTTTTGGTGTTAGGAAAGAAACGCTCAGCCGCCGAAGCCGTAGAGGGTGCGGCCCTGGCGCTTGAGCGCGTAGACCACATCCATGGCGGTGACCGTCTTGCGCTTGGCGTGCTCCGTGTAGGTCACGGCGTCCCGGATCACGTTCTCCAGGAACACCTTGAGCACCCCGCGAGTCTCCTCGTAGATGAGGCCGGAGATGCGCTTCACGCCGCCGCGGCGAGCCAGGCGCCGGATGGCGGGCTTGGTGATGCCCTGGATGTTGTCGCGCAGCACCTTGCGGTGGCGCTTGGCGCCGCCTTTCCCCAGGCCTTTCCCGCCTTTGCCGCGACCAGACATGCTGAGCAAGATGAGACTAGCACAAGGCTGTGTGAGAATGCTGCGCTTAGGCAGCGCCTTTATAAGGCCGTTGCGGACCGAACTGAGAACATGAAAGAAGTAGGCGGGAAGTCCCGCCCCGGTGAGGGTGGGGTAATCTAACAGGTCAAACCTAAAAAGAGGAGAAAAAGAAGCGAGCTTCTTGTTTCCGTGTTCTGAATTTTGTAACATGCCAAGTATTTTGTTACCAAGGTATAAGGCTTTAAAAAACTGCTTTTGAATGCAGAAGAAATACATCAGTACTGTGGGAAATACGAAAAAGGACAATAATCAAGAAACTCCAACCTGTGCACATCACACAGAGATCAGTACTGCCAGTTGATAACGTATTTTGCTGAGCAGGTGAACGTATTTTTCCAAGAAAATGTACAGTGTTGTTGTATATGCTGTTTTGTAGCCTCCTTACATTGATTATACTTTAACCAATTTCTCTTTATGAGATAAAAGTGACTTTTAATGTCTTTCTCTGGAATTATCAACAGTTTTAATCACTTCTCCAGCAATTTTTTAATCGGCCATATTTTAAAAATAATATATTCCACGTTCCGCATAAATTTACTTTTTCTCCTTACTTGTGACCAATATTGAAATGTGTATGATTTTTTATCACACCAAAATTTAAATTTTTATTACAGTAATATTTAAAAGTGCCTTAGAGGTCTCACGATTTGGCACTGCGAGTCTCATTTTACCAAATATCCTAATCTCTTTCACCAAAGTTTCTGGACAGCTTTAGAGACATTTTGTGAAGTTTGAATAAAATCTTTTCGAGATTTTTATCATAAGCGTATTAGCCTTAGGTAATTGGGATAGAATTAAACTCCTCAAAACAAGTCCTTATAACTAGAACATTGGTGTTTGTCGGTTTTTTGTTTCATTTTTTTGTTTTTTGAGACGGCGTCTCGTTCTGTCGCCAGGCTGGAGTGCAGTGGCGCGATCTCGGCTCACTGCATCCTTTGCCACGAGCGACCCTCCTGCCTCAACCTCCCGAGTAGCTGGGACTGCAGGCGCCTGCCACCTGCCCAGCTAACTATTTGTATTTTTACTGCAGGCGGGGTTTCACCCTGTTGGCCAAGATGGTCTTGATCTCTTAACCTCGTGATCTGCCCTCCTGGGCCTCCCAAAGTGTTGGGATTGCAGGCATGAGCCACCGCGCCCAGCAGTTTCTAGGTTTTTAAAAGGTCACTTTTATATGATCCAACTAAAGATTTGTTATCAACTATTATGCAACAACTTTGCATATATTTAGTTTTCTTTTTTACTAATAAATACAGGGTTATACTTTGAAATTACTTTTAACCCTAATGAAACTTATAAAACTCCTGTAACTATTCTAATATAACCTCTTATTATTCAATTATTTGTTTAGAAAGTAGTTAAGAGCTGAAACTCTGGAAGTAGAAAAAAAACGTGGTTTTAGATTAAGTGTTTACCAATCAGACCCGAGCTAACTTGTTACCGATCAGACTCGACGTGACTTGTTAATTTTTCTAAAAATCTTTGCTCATCTACGAAGTTAGATTAGGATACCGACAGTACCGTTGCTGGTGCAGAATGCTTCCCAAATGTGGCTCTTGGGCTGACTGCTTTTGAACGTTGAAAAGCTTCAGAAATAAACTTCAGAATCAAAGCCGCTCTAAGCTCCTCTTGTTTCTCTTTCCCAAACATGAGAAGGGACTCGACATTTCCTAATCAGACCAAGAAAATTTCTTACTAAAAGAAACAGAATTGCCTTCTACCCCCCCTCCCTGTTACTTCATTACTGTAGAAAAGAAGACTGAATATGAATTTTTCAAGATAATCCCTGCCTCTGGGTCTCATTTAAATTACCAAGACATACCGGATGCCCAGGCTCCTCCCTGTAATCCCAGCACTGTGGAAGGCCGAGCCAGGCGGATCATTTGAGCTCAGGAGCTGGAGACCAACCTGGCCAACATGGCGAATCTCCGTTTCTACAAAATATACAAAAAATTAGCCAAGTATGGTGGTGCTCGCCTGTGGTCCCAGCCACTCGGGAGACTGAGGTAGGAGGATCGCTTGAATCCCAGAGGTGGGTGCACTCCAGCCTGGGTGACAGCTTGGGTGATGCAGTAAGACTCCGTCTCGAAATAAATGAATAAAATAAATTAATAAATATAAAAGACAGTCATTTACAAGCTAATTTCTTTCTGTGGTCCGTTTATTTTCCCTAACAATCCTTTATTGTCCCTCAAAGGATTTGTTTACTTTTCCCATTTCCTCTTTCCCTTACAGAAACTTACATAAGCTTCTATACCCCATGAGGAACTGGAGTGATCTTTTTGTAATTCTCTCTCATCCACGTAAATAAATTTGTATGTCATTTCTCCCATTATTCTGCCTTTTGTCAGTTGATTATCTCTGAAACTTCCCTTAACCCCTACAGTATTTACCTCTTTGAGTTACTGTAAGAATTAATGGAGGCCAGGCTCAGTGTCCTCCCTGTGGTCCCAGCTACTCTGGAGGCTGAAGTGGGAGGATTGCACAAGCTCAGGAGTCGGAGATCAGCCTCGGCAACGTCACAGGAATTTCATCTAAAAAAAAAAAAAAAAAAAAAAAAGAGGTAATTTACATAAAAAATCAAGCACAAAGCCTACCTCTGTTTAAGTTTTTGTTCTTTTTATTTTATTATTATTTTTTTGAGATAGAGTCTTGCTCTGTCTTCCATGCTGGAGTGCAGTGGTGCAGTCTCGGCTCACTGCAACCTCTACCTCCCGGGTTGAAGCAGTTCTCCTGCATAAGCCTCCTGAGTAGCTGGGACTACAGGTGCCAGCCACCGAGCCCGGCTAATTTTTCTATTTTTAGTAGAGATGGGGTTTCACTATGTCGGCCAGGCTGGCCATGAACTCCTGACCTTGAACGCCTGCCTCAGCCTCCCAATGTGCTGGGATTACAGGCACGAGCCACCGTGCCCTGCCATATTTTTCTTTATAACTAATTTACAAATATTTTATATTTCTATTACGCTTTAAAACAGGTTAATACATCATAAACTAATCTATATTATCTATAACATATTGAGTTAATTTAAATAACTAGTATTTATTTTTAGTACTTCTTGTTGATGTTGGGCTCAGAAATCAACACCCCAAACTATGGCATGGTAACAAGCTGAACTGAAGAAGCCTCAAGGTCCCTTTGACCTTCTCCCCACTCCCCAACCTTTATCTCCCTATGATCCAGACTCACCGGGTGAGTCCCGGTAAGATGAATTGAATCACACCTCAACAGATCGTTTCACAGGATAATACAAAAGTTTAATTTCTTTTCCCTGATCCATTCATTCTCCCTAGTAATCCCTCAAATGAATTCCTCTTCTCCCTCCCAGAAACTGTTTTGCTAGGATGGTATATAAACTTCTGAACCACGTTCTGGGGTAGGCAATCAATCTGATTCTCCCCATGCACAATGTAAACATGTGTGTCTTTTGTTCTATTAATATGGCTCATGTCTGATTTTCAACGAACCTTCAGAGGGCACCAAATCAGTAGGGACACCCATCTAATTCAATCTTTTCACAGATGATTTAATGCTCTGAGGTGATAAGGATTTAAAACCTTGAAGTGAGAAGGCAGCATAAATCTTCCTGATTAGTTCTTGCCCCTGGGATCCCTCTGCTGTTTAGTTTGCCTCCTCTAGTTTACTTACTTTGAAGCTACTTATCTAACAGCTCCATTTTCCTTTACCTGTGTACAGAATTATAAACAATGTTATATCACATTTGTAGATTTTATTTTACTTAATACATAAGTTTGCATTTGTGAGTGTTTTGATTACAAGTACATTGATTAGAATTTGCATAAATAACACCTACAATTATAATAACTATAAAGCAAAAGTTACAAGCTGTCTAGTTTAAAGAATTTTACTTCTGGAACTCACGACTGAAAAATATTACTCCTACCATGTTTAAGTTTTAAGAATAAAATAAAAATTGGAAATAATTGGCAAAAAGAAATATTACTTAGCTAGCTTTCATGATTACATGGTGGTTTTGGGAGGAAATAGAAACAATGAAATAAAGCAAGTGCTAGTAATTTTATCATCAACTTCAATGATCATAACAGCATATTTTATTTAAAAACATTTGAATTTCAAAAATCTTATAGGCCTTCTATGCAACTGATTTACTTAATACTGATGGTTGTAACAGAAACAATTGTTGAAAATTTATACACATAAGTAATGCAGATGACACTTTAAAAGGGACCAGATTAATTCCTTGAAATGAGAATGGAGTCCTCAACATCAAATAATCATAAATTTTTTTTAAAAAGTAATATTTATAATTGTGTGATTGCTGTCTTAGTCCAAGAAATATTATTTGTATGCAATTAACATTTAAATCTAGGAAATAAATATGTGTGAAGAGACTCCAAAATCAATGTATTTCAGTGGACTAGAGATGCCTATAGAAATTCACTTTCATTAACACGTCCTTATGAGGAAAGCAGTAGCTTATAGAAGTTTAGGTGAACAGGAATAGAAGGCCGTCTCTAGCTAGGAGGACTTGGTGACCTGAAGAGGGAGATGATCTTGATGAGAGAAAGGAAGCAGTAAACTGACAGGAGCAGGACTTTATGACCATGATACAATAAAAAACCTGATTTACAATGTCCATGATGCATACTGTTTTTAGGTAACATGTTCTAATGTAATCTCACACCCTAACCCTAACCCTTTCCCATCATTTATATAAACAGTCGACTGTGATGTGTATTCTTTGCCCAAGCCAACCTGAAGGTCCTTTTGGACATACGCTTTATGTATCTGGATGAATATTGTATTCTCATTTAGGAGTGTGCCTGGCACACCATAGGTGCTCAGAAAGATTCAGTTGAACTCGAAGAGGTAGGCCAAACACTGATGGGGTCCTTAATTTGTGTGGATAAACATTCAATTCTGCAGAAGCGTCAGATACCCACATTTTGTTTTCATGGTTTTATGAAATATAAACTAAAAGCACAAGCGAGGAGCAAAGGTCAGTTCACCAATTTTATCTCTGGAACACATGTATACTGAAAAATACTGTTTAGCTGGCTTTCAGTCCGCTATAATGCAGAAAGTAAATATCTGACGCTGGGTTCATTTGAAACACTTTTACTCTATCACTCAGGCTGGACTGCAGTGGTGCAAGTATAACTCATTGCAGCCTTGAGCTCCTGGGCTCCAGTGATCCTTCTGGCCTCAGCCTCCCAAGTAGTTAGGACTACAGGCTATGGGACACGAGGCACGGATAATTATTTTACTTTTGTAAAGATTAGGTCTTGCTATGTTGCTCAGGCTGGCTTCGAACTCCTAGGCGCATAGCGATCCTCCTCCCTCGGCCTCCCAAAGCGGTTGTGTCACCGGATGGTGCCACGCGGTTCAAGGCTCTTGGTGCCCGAAGAACTGGACGACACACACACAGATAGCAAAGCAAAGCAGCAAGTTTATTATGCATTGTATTACACTCTCCGAAGGGGAGAGCGGACTGGCCTCTGCGAGATGACGTCAGCATCAGCTTGGTGTGGTTTGGGTCATTTTATGTATTTTTTTCTCTCTTCTCTTTCCAGCGTTGTGTAATATCTAACCAGCGTCTACCCTTTTGAGTGATAGGTTTGTTGCTTAGTTACTTCGGCCTCAGTGGCTTGTGCATCACCTCTATTCCACAATCCTAAACACATGCATGAACCTTAAGTAACGGCTAATCATACGGGCTTTTGTTAAGGAGTTTTTTTTCCTCTCTAATGCGCATGCACATCTCTGAAGAGCTGCCTCTTACTGGTTTGTTCCGGATCTTCCCGGCCACAGGGTCCTTGTTCACATTATCTCATTTTTGGCT
Organism: Alouatta palliata; assembly: GCA_004027835.1. Lineage (NCBI taxonomy): Eukaryota > Metazoa > Chordata > Mammalia > Primates > Atelidae > Alouatta > Alouatta palliata. The sequence continues at coordinate 17,240 of PVKV010034299.1, forward strand.
GCAAAAGGTTCCCCGTGCTTGGTATCTCGCTTCTTGTTCACCCTCGCGTCCACCTTATAGCTGCTCGTTGCTTTTACTTATCCTGCCCGTTATCTAACTTTCAGTTCCCTTATTCTTTTGCCTCACTTTTCCTATTGTCTCAGTTATATTGCAGTGGGGAGCTGCCGCGCCTATTCCTTGATATAACGAACGTGTCTTACTTGCTGTCTGTCTCAAAACAACGTGGTGTAAAATCCCTTTGGTTTTGCTTCATCTCTACAAAGCATTCCAACGCCATTGTAAAATTACTCAACAATGACAAAAGTGTGGACACAGCTCTTTGGTGAAAAAGTAGGTGGCTCTGAAAAGAACCTTTTTGGTTTTAAGCGAGATATAAGAAATGAGTTACTCCAGACCCGCTACTTGCCCTTGGCCTTGTGGTGGCTCTCGGTCTTCTTGGGCAGCAGCACGGCCTGGATGTTGGGCAGGACGCCGCCCTGCGCGATGGTGACCTTGCCCAGCAGCTTGTTGAGCTCCTCGTCGTTGCGGATGGCCAGCTGCAGGTGGCGCGGGATGATGCGCGTCTTCTTGTTGTCGCGGGCCGCGTTGCCCGCCAGCT
>PVKV010034300.1:0-17840 GCA_004027835.1 Alouatta palliata
AAGATATTTTTCTGAGTGTGTCTTTTTAACTTTTAGAAGCATGTTAATGCTCTACAAATTCAAAATCTGTGATGAGATCTATAAGGATGAGATAAAAGGAAAACCTAAAAACATAAAAGAAACAAATAAACTCAACTGTATTTCAAATGAATAATATAACAATCACTCAGAAATGAAATCTCTGAGATGAAGGTTGGAAGAAGGAGGCTGCTTTCCCCATGTATAAGAGATGGCCCAGTTTCCATGAAGAGTTGGCATTCCTCCAATTAGAGAAATCGATCATATACAAAAGAGCATACTGAAGGCACAGGCTGCCTGTGTGTGCACATGTGTATGTGTACATGTGCGGCCCTACACCTGTGAAGCATGTGATTGGAAGGATGAGAACTGGTTGATCAAAGGGAGTCCTGAATTTAAATCCAAGATTTGAGATACAGAGAGAGTACGTTAACCAGGAGTTTCGTCATAATGGTTAATGTAATCACCAGGGTGGAGAATACTGAGCGTTTGATGAGATAATGTGTTTCAGAGCCCAGGCTGTGATATCCTATTCCTGGGTGCAAATCCAGCTTAATCTCATTCTTACTCTGGAACCTTGGACACATATTTAACTTCTCTCAGTCTAAGTTTCCTCTTCTGTAGAAATAAAAAAAGAGTTGAATCTTCCTCCTATGTTTAGGGTAGGAAATAAATTAGAGTGTTTGTGCAACACATGAGGTAATTCTTATTAAGGATTTCACTGGAAAGCAAGATGCAAACCCTGCAGAAAGCAGGTTGCTTTTCATGTTGTTCACCCTTGTGCCCTCAGGCCTAGACTACTGCTTGGCAGGGATCTATCACTTCTTTCCCATCTGTGGAATGAATGAATGAAAACCTTTTCCTGACCCCTGACCCATAACAAGCTTCATAAATGTTAGCTGTGGTGTCATGGTCTCCATAATTATGATTATCCTCATCATCATTAATGTATATAAAGGTGTTTTGTCTTCAAGATCAAGTAGGAAATGTAGACAGCCCCCTGTACTTTCAACATGTTGGATTTTATTGCATCACATGAAGGAGACTGACCACTGGGGAGGAATCTGGGGTGGAGTGGGGAATGGTTTAATAGCAGAATCAAGTATATACACTTCTTTCCTGATTGATGCTTCCACATTGGTTATTTGGTGCCTCCTCTGCCCTTCTCTCTGATAGCTTGAAAGACAAAAAAAGAAAAAAAGGCTTCCAAAAGCTGAAAATACTCAATCTGAGACCACAGAACTAGGGCAGCAGTCCTGAGTTCAGTAAATTGATCGCTTTGAAGTTTTATGTTAGGAGAAACTCGGGCCCATAACAGAAGCTCCTGATCTCATTAGGGCGAAAGTAAATCCTTTAGAAATAAGTCTTCTCACAGCTTAATAACATGGGTTTCAGTTCTCCTTGAGAAAAATTCCTGGCTGGATTACACTCAAGAGCCATATTTCTTGCAAAATCCAACATCAGAAGTCCTAGACTGAGCAAAGAAATACTTTTTTTGGGGGGAAAAAAAGGAGTTTAAAGTTGGGGAAAAATCTTTTATGGAAAGACATCCCAAAATCACACTATGCACTGCTTACTTATAAACTTAACTAATTTTATTACATACAATTATTTCTTTCTATTTTTCAAATAACAAAATTGAGATGAAGAGTAACTACCTACTTGCCAAAAGATACATACTTAGTATGTGGTAAAGCCCAGTTTTCAGGTTGGAGCATTCCAGATATGCCATTGAATAAGGTAACATTGTTAATAGGAATTCTGGAATCTTTGACCAAAAACTCTTAATAAAAAATGTAGGGTTTAAATATTAGGTTTAAATATTAAATATTAATGACAATTTATTAAAATTTTAATAAAATTTCTGAAAGCATCTTAACGTCTTGGAACTATCTGTTGATTTTTACAGGGAGAGTAAGCCAGTGTGACATAAAGGAAAGAATATTTTGCTAAGTGTCAGGAAGTGAGAATTCTCGTTCTGACTCTGTCCCTGGCTAGATGATTTTAAACAAGTTATTTTCTTATCCCCAACCCCACTTTCTAAATCAAGAGAATAAACTCATCGGATTAGGTCATCTCAAGATTTTTTGCAGCTTTATCACTGAATATATAACATCGATTTCACTACTGCTAAATGAAAATAAAGACCTGATCCATGGACTAACACATTTATTACCAACTAGAAATCTGCACACCCCAAAGGTTGGGACCTGCTCAACATTACACAGCAACTTGGTGGCAGAGCAGGTACGAGGACCCAGGTATCCTCAATCCCAATGCTGTGTTTCTCTTCATACCAGTCCCTTGAAAAGTGGTCACTTAACATTTATCTAAGTCAAAAATTGAGTCATTGAAATGCAGTGCCTTTGGTGGATAGCTCCCCAAGAAGGGTGTTTTTGTAAACATATTGTGTAGATGTTCAGCATAAAAATCATAAATAGAAATTTCTAAAAAATAAAATTAAATGACTAATATGTGTGATTCTCAAAATCAGGCATCGTGAAAAGGGGCGGCAGGATGCTGGACAACATTAGCTTTGGTGATGGATGCCTAGGGTCCAGTTCCACCATTTCTTCCTCTGTGCTTCAATTTTTTCATCTGACAGAAATAATAACACATGTACAGATAGGGTGTAGTTGTGGAAGTAATGGGTCAGTACATGTAATGCATATAGAGCAGCACCTGGGAAAGGATGCATAAGCTGTGATTATCCCAAGTCTACAGATGAGGCAATTGAGCCTCACAGCAGGTTAGAATGCTGGAAATGCTCAGCCAAGTTGATGGGAGCTTTGTCTCTACAGAACTTCCTGCCCAGTCACTGAGGAATCACAGGGCATTGCAGAAACCATACAATTTGGAACCAAAAGACCCAGGCATGAATCTCTTCTGCTCTGTTCTCAGCTTATGACCTTGAACAAATTACTTCAGTGTTTTATTCCTCCTTTGCTTAATCTATAAATAGAGTCCCAGTGATACTCAGTCTACAAATTGGTTATGAGGATTAAACTGCAATGTTCCATAACAACACTAATTATTGCTGTGATCACCATTACCAGCTGTAGCTGGGTTATGGAGTCAGACTTGGTGAAATGACCGGTGTCTCCCAAATTCTGCAGGAGTGGCTATTTCAGTGCTGCTGAATATGAAGGTCCACATCCACCCCCACAGAGTCCCTAGTTTGAGAGTGATCTTCAAAGTACAAGGGGGAGAGTGAGCTCTGTTAGGCAGGTAGAGAGCCTCACACAGGCAGCAGGTTATAAGAGATCTTTCAGGGGTTTTAAAGTAGCTCAAACCAGCTGGCCTTGATGAAATACACATCTGGGGCCTGTGTGATGGAATCATTGAATTTCTGGCATGGATCCTATAAGACTCATAGACAGCAGGCAGTCTCTAGCTAGTTCTCTGAGATGTAAAGTAATTTTTAAATGTAAATTTGACCAAGCACTCCTTCAATGGAATACTTCCACTGTATGCTCAAATGATGTACTCCATGTTCAAAGGATAGAGACAGATCTCTCGTAGGAGTAACACAGGACTTCGTTTCTCACTTGATCTACCCCTTGCTTCCCTGGCCCCCTGCCACCAGCCAGCCTAGCACGGCACTTCCTCCACCGCAGGGCTGTGCACAAGCATGACTGTTTTCTCTTCCTCACCTTCCCCACCTTCCCCACTGTATTAGTTCATTTTCACACTGCTATAAAGAACTACCTGAGACTATATAATTCATGAGGAAAAGGGGTTTAGTTGACTCACAGTTCTACCAGTTTAACAGGAAGTGTGACTGGGAGGCCTCAGGAAACTTACAGTCATGGCAGAGGTGAAGAGAAGGCAAAGACCTTCACATAGTGGCAGGAGAGAGCCAGCACGAGAGAGGAAGTGCCACACATTTTTAAACAACCAGATCTCATGAGAACTCTATGATGAGACAGCATTAGGGGGATAGTGCTAAACCTTTAGAAACCACCACCATGATCCAATCACCTCACACCAGGCCCCACCTTCAACACGTGGGGATTGCAATTTGGCAAAAGATTTGAATGAGGACACAAGGCCAAACCATATCATCCACCTCTGTCTTTCCTCTTTCCTGGTTCACTCCTGTACAACCTTCAGATCTCAGGTAAAGCATTATATTGGCACATCCTCAGTTCTTTTTCCCCTGAGCTCTTTATGAGGCCAAATCTCATTATTTTATGTGTTTTGACTACCACATACCTCTCCGTTGAAGCACATGTGAAGGTGCAGTTGTATGCACATCTGCTTGATTTTTTTTTTATTACTGACTCTTTCCTAAGCAATATTTAGAGTAGAGACAAATTCTGCATTTCTTATTTACAACCTAGAATAGTGTCTAGACACTATTCTAGGTTGTAAATAAGGTGCTGAAATTAAATTTTCTAATGAATGAAAAAACATGACTTGCTTTTAAGTAGTATTCCTGGTCTGATAAATTAAATAATTTAGTAAGCCATTTAATGAGGACTTTGTGATTACCTCAAGGACAAGGTGAAGAAACGTACTCTTGGCTATGGTACTAATGGATTAAGGCCTAAGTTATTAATTGACTGGCTTCAAGGTAAGTTCCTTAATTTATCCCTCAGGGTCAGATTGAAGAGAGGATTGTGGTAGCTCTGGCCTATGCGACATAACAATAATTTGGATAAAGGCACTGGGTGCACTGCCAAAATTTGATATAATTGATGGCAGAATCACAGTCCACAAAATTACTGGTGGTTGAAATATTGGACCAATTCTAAAAATTGGAAATTGATACTAGATAGAGTTACATACAGATCACTATGTTGGGCTAAAATAAAAGGATAAGCAAATAAAATTTCCACTGCTAGAAGATAGTAAAAATGGTTGGAAAGTGCATATGAACAACTTTTATGTCCATGGTTTCTAAAAATTGTGCCAAGTTACCTAGGGTGCTTAAGCAGACTCACAGGGGTGTGCAGGCTGTTTAACACATCTGAGGAAAATGGTAAGAACTAAAATATCAAGGTTATTCCCTGTTTCAACATACATGAGATTGAACTACATTTCTTCGTATATTGTGATAAGTTTGTGAAGCTGGGTTGTAGGAGCTTGCTGGGATAAAAAGCAAGCACCATGCAAAAATCAATGTGGAATAAGGAGGGGGTTGTGTGCTGTGGTATGCTGAGCCAGCTGGGTGTGCCCAGAACCCAGGCACCCAAATGATCATGTCCCAAGTTAAAGAAGAACTTAGACTTTTCTACAAAGGGATCAATCAGTTTAGATAGAATTTTCTGTGTGAGTCAGTAGATTTGGAATTTAACTTCACAGTCTACTACCATCATGGTAGATTAGAATGTGCATGAGACAGTCCCCAGACGACCTAGATCCTTGTCTTCTCTGCATCTAAATAGCTCTCTGCTGTCTGAATCCTTGATTAAATCCTTAAGCCTCAGTTGTACTTTCATAAAAATGAAAATAGAAAATCTCTGATTGGCCTACCTCAGAAAGCCATTATACGAATAAAATGAATGAAGGAAGTAGATATGTTCCTCATTAGGACCCTGACATTTGCTCTTCCCACTGCCTGAATGCTCCTCTTATTACTCAGTACTCAGCTGAAATGGCAACTCTTCAGAGAGACTTTGCTACAGATCCTATTGATCTTACTATCCCTACTCCCTCTTGCCCGAGGCGTTGGATAGTCTATCATTCTGATTCTTTATCATTGCATTAAAAAGATATTAGACTTTATTTTACTTTTCAGAGCAATTTTAGATTCATAGAAAAATTGAGCAGGAAATACGGAGATCCTATATACTACCTCTCCCCCTTGCAAGTTCCCCTATTATAAATATCTTGCATGTGCATGACATATTTGTTACAATTGATGAAACTGTATTCATATATTATTCACTAAAATCCATAGTTTATATGAGGGTTCATTGTGCTGTACATTCCATGGGATTTGACGAATGGATGGACACATATCCACCATTGCAGTGTTACGCAGAATCTTTTCACTACCCTTAAAACTCCTTGTGCTCCTCCTATTCATCTTTCCCTCTGCCTGAATGTCACATGGTTGGAATCATACACTAGGCAGCCTTTTCAGATTGGCATCTTTCATTTAGCAATATGTTTTTGAGTTATTCCATATATCTCTGTGATGTGGTAGCTTATTTCTTTATATTTCTAAATAATGATATTCCATTGTATGGATGCATTATAGTTTGTTTAACCATTCACCTATTGAATAACATCTTGGTTGTTTCCAATTTGGGGCAGCTATGAATTAAGATTCTATAAACATTAATTTGCAGGATTTTGTATAGACATATGTTTTCAATTCATTTGAATAAATACCTAGGAGTGTGATTGCCAGATCACATGGTAATACTATGTTTAGCTTTCCAAGAAACTGCTACATTTTCTTCCAAAGTGGCTGTGCCATTTTGCATTCCCACTAACAAGGAGTGAGAGTTCCTATTGTTCCATGTTCTTACCACCATTTGGAGCTGTTGGTGTTGGAATGCAAGCCGTACCATTGGATTTTTCACTATCATAAATGATCTTCTTGATTTATTTTGTTATGAATATACAGCTGTCTCCCAGCTCACCCGTAAGTCAGAAGTGAGGATTTTATCTGTCTTGTTAAGTGATCCATTCATACATAAAGTTAGCAAAAGAATGCCTGACACATCATAGGCACAGAATAAACATGTAACTAAAGAATAATTAAATGAATAAATTTGCTTCACAAATTGTGTTATTATAATTAACATCGTTGATGCCCACATCTTTCAAACTCATCTAGTTCCTACTTCCATCAGTCTTACATCTAAGTTCCTCCCTATATATTTTTCTCTTTTCACTGCTATTGCTGATTCTCTGTTCTATACCCTTGAGTTTCTGATCAACTTGTGAGGTGGAAGTACACTGCACTATTTTTGTCAAACAAAAATTCAGCTCCAGAACTTTGAAAACTGACTTAATGCATTTTTTCACTAATGTTTCTATTTATTCCCTAGTTCTTCTTCCATATGGGGGGCATAGCCTGGTTTTGCCTTGTCCCTGCTGACTTCCTATTTTTGAGAAAGAAATCAAATTGGCAACATGAAAAACTTATTGTCCAGTGAACCTGACCCCCAAGAGTTTCATAACCCTTACAAACTGATGAGATGAAAGCTTTCTCTGTTCTCCATCAGGGATAGCACATTTTCACCAAAAGCTTCCAGAGACCAGGCTATGTAAGACTCAGGAAGAAAATATTTGGAGTAGTCACTGGAACTATAGACAGTCCTATCAACAAGTGTTTATAAGAACCTACTGCAGCTGAGCCCAGATTGCAGCTGAATTTAACATGAGGACATAAATATCAACCAAAGGTATAAGCCAAAGCTAAAAAGAAGAAAAAGGTAAGAGCCCAAATATATGGAACAAATTTATTTGTTAACTTAACCACTTCATATAAGCTGTTCTGCATCTATTGTGGCTTTCGTAGGATTTAGCTAATCACCTTGACATCCCTGGGCAGGCCACATAATGGATGAATTAGCAGTGAAACACGATTTCTGCTCTGGCAATAATCTGCAGTATGACCTTGGACAGGTCACAAAAATCTCTATTATCAGGAACATCAACTTCAGGGATATGACCGAAACTCAATATTGTTTCCTCATAGACTAGCAAACCACATTTATCACTGAGAATTTAACAGCAAGAAAGAATCCATTATAATTTTGCTGGCATCTCTCTACTACAAGTCTTAGATTCATGGCAGATTTGAGGGTTCACTTTCTTCCTACTATATTTGAGAAGACTCAGGCCCATTGAGAAAGAAAAGTTATCAAGAACATGGAGTTACTGTGTGGCAGAAACAGAAGTAGAATCTACTTCTGCTGGATGTAATTCAGTGCTGGATACTCTTAAGCTTTTCTTCTCTTTAGCTTTGGCTTATACCTGTGGTTGATATCCATGTCCTCAACTTAAATTCAGCTGCAATCTGATCTTAGAAAGTTGATATGATTGTCCAAAGCTCCAGTGACCACTCCAAATATTTGCTTCTTCAACCTATGTAGCCTAATGTCTAGAAGCTCTTTGTCGAAATTGCACTAAATTACATCCAGCAGAAGTAAATTCTACCCCTGTTTTCTGGTATAGTATTCAGAAATAAAATGCAACCATTGCCCTATCCTCAACAGACAGAACTTATCCATGGTTGATGAAGGTAGCGTGGGTCCTAGAGGTGATTTCCACTTTATGATAAGGGACTTGAGCCCTTAACGACATTTTCTTTTTTACCAGACACTAAGAGTAGCAATCATTCTGTACAACTTGGGTGAGACTTCCTAAAAATCTCTATGCATAGCCAACACAATAGCCTACTAAGAACCATAATGTTTTGAAAAGAGATTGCTTCTTGCATCTTCTATGAAAATGGGGTTAGCTCAGCCAATGAACCAGAATTCAGCTCATTATAAGCATATGCAGAGAACTTTACAACACACAAATAAATATATTTTAAAATCAAGCTTATCTATTGATAAAAGCACTTGCTAACATGTTTTGCTGACTTGCAGTTCCTTAAGTATTTGGAAGCAATAAAACTTCATTAAACGCATTCTCCTAGTGTTTTTACAAATTCAGAAAGATGGTACTTCAATTGCTCCAAATTTGTGAAGCTCCTGTGATAATACAGTTCTCACCTATATGTATATGTAGTGTTAGTCTTGGAAAGGCTTGCCAATCATCTGACATTAACTTCTCAGTTTCTACTGTGGGACTGAAGATCAGAGAGGCTGAGTGACTTGCTCAGGAATGCACAGTGCATTTCTTTGTAGAACCACTGACATCTCACATGGTCTTTGATTCCTATAACTCACATTTAGAAAATTTAAAGAGTTTGTGACATTGAATAATTTCGGTTTATTCTCATAGATCTTAAGTCTGTCTTAGAATCTTAGAATACGTGAGGATTGAGAAAGCTAAACAATACATAGTATTTGGGACAGGCTGTATCTGAGCAGCACATTCATAATGACTGTACAACGCTGGCCAATAACAGCTAGTTGAGGTAGCTTGACTTAAAAAAACAAAAAAACAAAACCAAAAAAAAAAAAACTTGCCTCTTCTCATTACTTCTTCTCATTCCTTACACCCTCTCAAATCAGAGGAAATTTTTATGTCTTTGTACAAGCTATTTACCTTGAGTCCCTTTGAGAAGTTCCTCTTTATCCAGCCAGGCTTACTCAAAGAGACCTATGTGAAGAGTCATCTACACCCCTTACTAGCCACAGGCAGTCATTACCCTCTTTTCTCTGCTGTCCATGACTTAATAAGTATCTCCATCACAGAAAATTACAAATTATTTGTATTTATTTCATATTTATAACCGTCTTGATCAAAACTGTGAGACTCTACAGACAGGAACCAAGCCTTATTTATCCTTTGTCCCTAATGTCTACAACATTGCAAGCAATATAATAATATGTGCTCCATAAACATTGTTTAAATTTCTTTCTGAAACCATTCATTCATCTTTGAACATGAAACAGGCCTTTGAAATTGTCAAGGCCTTTGAGGCTTTGAAATTGTCAAGGTGAGATTAGGAACACAATTATCTGGCTCAATCTTCAGAGATCTCCCCCTATAAAATGAGAAGGAGGGTACCAGTACCTTGCTGTTTTGATTACTGTAGCCTAGTAGTATAGTTTTAAGTCAGGTAGCATGATGCCTCCAGCTTTGTTCTTTTTGCTTAGTATTGTCTTGGCTATGCAGGCTCTTTTTTGGTTCCATATGAAGTTTAAGGTGGGTTTTTCTGTTTCTGTGAAGAAGGTCAATGGTAGCTTGATGGGGATAGCATTGAATCTATCAATTACTTCGGGCAGTATGGCGATTTTCACAATATGTATTCTTCCTAACCATGAGCATGGAATATTTTTCCATCTGTTTGTGTCCTCTCTTATTTCCTTGAGCAGTGGTTTATAGTTCTCCTTGAAGAGGTCCTTTACATCCTTTGTTAGTTGTATTCCTAGGTATTTTGTTCTCTTTGTAGCAATTATGAATGGGAGTTTGCTAATGATTTGGCTCTCTCTTTAAGTCTGTTATTGGTGTATAGGAATGCTTGTGATTTTTGCACATTGATTTTGTAACCTGAGACTTTGCTAAAGTTGCTTATTAGCTTAAGGAGATTCTGGGCTGAGACAATGGAGTCTTGTAAATATACAATCATGTCGTCTGCAAATAGAGACAATTTGACTTCCTCTTTTCCTAATTAAATGCCCCTTACTTCTTTTTCTTGCGTGATTGCTCTGGCTAAAACTTCCAATACTACCTTGAATAGGAATGGTGGGAGAGGGCACCCTTGTCTACCGCCAATTTTCAAAGGGAATGCTTCCAGTTTTTTCCCATTCACTATGATATTGGCTGTGGGTTTGTCATAAATAGCTTGTATTATTTTGAGATATGTTCCATCAATACCTAGTTTATGGAGAGTTTTTAGCATAAAGTGCTGTTGAATTTTGTTGAAGGCCTTCTCTGCATCTATTGAGATAATCACGTGGTTTTGTTTTTGGTTCTGTTAATGTGATGGGTTATGTTTATAGATTTGTGTGTGTTGAACCAGCCATGCATCCCCAGGATGAAGCCTACAGACATATAGACCAATGGAACAGAACAGAGGCCTCGGAAGTAACGCCACACATCTACAACCATCTAATCTTTGACAAACCTGACAAAAACAAGCACTGGGGAAAGGATTCCATGTTTAATAAATGGTGTTGGGAAAACTGGCTAGCCATGTGCAGAAAGCTGAAACTGGACCCCTTCCTGACACCTTACACTAAAATTAACTCCAGATAGATTAAAGATTTAAACATAAGACCTAACACCATAAAAACCCTAAAAGAAAACCTAGAAAATTCCATTCAGGACATTGGCATAGGCAAGGACTTCATGACTAAAACACCAAAAGCAATGGCAACAAAAACCAAAATAGACAAATGGGACCTAATTAAACTCCAGAGCTTCTGCACAGCAAAAGAAACAATCATTAGCATGAGAGCTGGCAACCAACAGAATGGGAAAAAATTTTTGCAAGCTACCCATCTGACAAAGGGCTAATATCCGGAACCTACAAAGAGCTAAAACAAATTTACAGGAAAAAAACAAACAATCCCATCAAAAGGTGGGCGAAGGATATGAAAAGACACTTTTCAAAAGAAGACATTTATGCAGCCAACAAACATATGAAAAAATGCTCCCACGTGGTGGGAGCTCTCTTTCCACTTCTGGATTTCCCCTCTGGGGTCCCCTTCCACATACTCTCATGGAACCGTGTCTTCCCCTCCTAAACTCCATCTCTCTCTCTCTCGCCTTCCACCCAGTGTGGAAGCTGTCTTTCCTCTCCTGGATTCCATTTTTCTGGATTCTCTCAGTCGGTGTGAGAGGAGTTTTCCTTCTCTGGTTTTCTTCCTCTGGCAACCCTTTTCACTCAGTGTGAGAACTAGCTGTTTCTCTCTCCTTCTCCTGTTTCTCTATTTAAATAAATCACTTTGTACAAACAAAAAAGAAAAAATGCTCATCATAACTGGTCATTAGAGAAATGCAAATCAAAACCACATTGAGATACCACCTTATGCCAGTTAGAATGGTGATCATTAAAAATTCTGGAAACAACAGATGCTGGAGAGGATATGGAGAAATAGGAACGCTTTTACACTGTTGGTGGGAGTGTAAATTAGTTCAACCATTGTGGAATACAGTGTAGCGATTTCTCAAGGATCTGAAAATAGAAATATCATTTGACCCAGCAATATCATTACTGGGTATTTACCCAACGGATTATAAATTGTTCTATTACAAAGACACCAGCACATGTATGTTCATTGCAGTACTGTTTACAATAGCAAAGACTTGGAACCAACCCAAAGGACCATCAATGATAGACTGAATAAAGAAAATGTGGCACGTATATACCATGGAATACTATGCAGCCATAAAAAGGATGAGTTCATGTCCTTTGCAGGGACATGGATGAATCTGGAAACCATCATTGTCAACAAACTGACACAAGAACAGAAAACCAAACATACACATTCTCACTCATAAGTGGGTGTTGAACAATGAAAAGACATGGATACAGGGAGGGGAACATCACACACTGGGGTCTGTTTGGGGGTGGGGACTAGGGGAGGGACAGCAGGGGGTGGGGAGACCAGGGAGGGATGACATTAGGAGAAATACCTAATGTAGGTGAAGGGGGGATGGAGGCAGCAAACTATCATGACATGTGTATACCTATGTAACAATACTACAAGTTCTGCACATGTACCCCAGAACTTAAAGTATAATAAAAAAAATTAAAAGATTAAAAAATAATTGAGAAGGAGGAATAGGTCCCTACTAGATAATCTAGCCAGGAGAAAAACTAACTCGTAGCCAAAATATGTAGTAGGAGATAATAAAGTTCTTTTTAAAGACTCCATAAGCTCAAAGTCTCAAATCAATTTTTTTAATTTTTCTATTCCCTGCCCTAACTCCATTGTTCATAACACAAAGATTGATTCTATACTCAGCATCTCACAAGGCAGAGTGAGAAAGGAGAAAAGAAAGGGGTTCAGAGGTTCTTAACCATTTTTTTGTGCCGTAGATTTGCTACAATTGACCAAATGTTTATAATAAATTATTTCAGTTGTTAAGTATTATTTTTCTGCTTTTATAGAAGATAATACTGGGATTCAGAGAAATAAATTACCTTGTCAAATATCACACAGCTTTTGATTGCCAAGTTGGAGGTTTGAATTAATAGCTAAGTCCAAGGTCTGTGCTTATTTCACTACAACTTGTTATTAAAGAGAAGGACATAGCCCTTGTCCTGAAGGAGCAGATGATTTAAGAGGTGGCATCCTGCAAGTAGCCCTCAGGTACAAGCCCGCTGTGTATCATCTGCCCTCAGTTACAGAACTGTGTGGAGCTCAGTTTGGAGAAACTAGAAGAGTCTTGGAAGATTGCCAGGGAATATTCCTGAGAGAAAAGGCTGGCAAGGTCCTTATTCTGTGATTAGTAGAAAGGATATTAATTATTACAGCCCTAAGACAGAACCAGCTCCCTCTCAACGTCTGAGGCTTTGTCGTGAGCTGCAGGAAGGAAGTGAAAACACAACCTTACAAACTCAAATTGATTTCTGTTTTCAAGTCCCTCTGCAATGCCCTGACTCCTTAGCTTCCTCATATCTGCTTTGCTGCCCACCCTCAGCCAGTTCTTGGTCCTGTCAGAGCTATGCAGACTCACATAACTGCTTGCGGGGAGATGCGCTGGCTTAAAAGCGCGTGAACATGAAAAAGGACAGGAGATAAGGAGAGAAGTGGTTCTGTTGCATGGAAGGCTGGTGCTATGGACTGAATGTTTGTGTCCCCCTCAAATTCAGGTTGAAGTCCTAACCCCTCCAGTGATGGTATTTAAAGATGAGGTCTTTAGGAGGTAATTAAAGTTAGATGAGATTGTAAGTGTGGGACGCTCATGATAGGATTAGTACTTTTATAAGAAGAGACACCAGAGCTTGAACACCCTCTGAGCACACACAAAGAAGAGGTCATGTCAGCAGGCAGGGAAATGATGGCCTCTTGGGAGCCAAGAGAAGAGGCCTAAGAATAAAGCCTACCTTGCCAGAAAATTGATCTTATGCTTTCTAGCCTCCAGAACTGTCAGAAAATGAATCTCTATTGTGTAGGCTACCTAGCCTATGGATATTTTGTTATGGCAGCCTAAGCTGTCTACAAAATCTGAATAGGCAGATAAGGGCAGGATTGTGAGTGGTTGATGATTAAATCAAGAAGCTAGGAATTCTATTAAAAAGGTAGAGAAAAAAATGAGAGTTTTTTGTTTTGTTTTGTTGTTTGTTTGTCTGTTTTAACCAAGAGAGTGACAAGCTAAGATCTGGAATTTCTGTGGACCTAACAGAATTGTCAGATCTGACAGTTTATAAGTCAATGATCTCTCTGCTTCTGTGCGTTTCATTGTGCAAAGTCCATATATGGAGTCATCTTTATGCGAGGCAGTGTTGGGAACTGGGAGATTGAGAGTTGGATGAGACATTGACCTGTGCCTTCTGAGTAGCAACTGATAAAAAAGAAGAAAACTGACAATTTCCTTTAGCAATGAGCATTGACAAAAGAGGAAGAAAATAAGTAACTAGAGCCGTGTAGCTGTGGGCACACTGAAAAGACCAGTCCATGGTCAGTCCTTGGCACTGGTCACAAACGACGTCGTCCCATATCAACAGCAAACTACTTACACACAGAAAGCTGAAAGCCTTATCTGGTGGTTCAAATCCTGAATAAGTTTCCAGTACCCAGCTCAAGGCCATAGGAGGTTCCCTGGGAATACTCCTTGGTCGCACTGATTGGACCCCAGACTGCACCTGAAACGTGGTGCCCAGAAGTTGCTTGTTCTTTAGTAATAATTGTCATTCAGAGGATTAAATTCATTATCAATCAGAGGTGAGGCTAAAACTTATACAAGAAATAATTACAGAACAGAGATTTTATTTTCAATAAGAAAATAAAGAAAGGAAATTGTAAAATACTTAGGGATAACCTCAAAGAGAGAGATCTGAAAACTTTTGGAGAGAAACTACAGTCCCAAATTATATTATTATCAATGTCATTCCTTTATTTTTTGTTGTCATTTTTCTTGTTGTTGTTCTTTGAGACAAATTCTCACTTTGTTGCCCAAGCTGGTGTGCGGTGGCATGACCATAGCTCAGTATAACCTTGAACTCCTAGGCACTAGTGACCCTCCTGCCTTGGCTTCTTGAGTATCTGGGACTACAGGTGCACCACCATGCCTGGCTTTTCTAAATTTTCCTTTTTTTTGCGGAGATGTGGGCCTCACTCTGTTGCCCAGGCTTGTCTCAAACGCTTGGTCTCAAGTGATCCTCCTGCCTCAGCCTCCCAAAGCACTGGAATTACAGGCATGAGCCACTGGGCCTGGCCCACAAGACTGTTTAAACAAATAAGAAAATCCTGTTGCTGAATGGAAAAGCTGAATATTATGAATATTTACTTTAATGCAAATTACTTTATCAGTACACCAATTTTACATTGCTATTACAGTAGGATTTTTTAAATTCAATAAATAATTAGAAAGATGCATTTAGAAAAATATACGTTAAAGAGTTAAAAGGCAAGAGAACAACAAATCAAGACATGGTGTTGACATAAAAGTAGAACTATAGATAAATGCAACAAAAGAGAGGATCTATAAATAATCCCAAAGCCTTCTTTTCTGAGTAGAAAGGGCCCTGATGCTTACCATCTCAGACTTATCTATTCCATGTCACTGTTGAGTAACTTACAATTTCAAGATCTTGACAAAATTCAAGGAGGATGGTAAGGAGAAAATGAACTTTTAGGACCAAAAACAAAGGCAGGGTCTGTTGCAATCTAAATAGTTGGCAAAAAAATGACTAGCAATGTGTATATTCCTCCATGAAGATAAATGGAGTCCACCAAAATTATCTGTCTTTAGCTTCCTCTTAAAGGGATAGGACAGAAGATAGAGCCTGAATTGAAAAATTTAGTCACGAATCTGAGAATTTGCCAAATATCTAAAGACAATATGCTGCCCTCATTGACTCAGTGAGGCCTCAATCTCCTCTTCAGGCAAGATCACAATGGGTTTTTTGTTTTTTATTTGGTGAGAGCCTCAGTTTGACAGGAAGTTTGGAAAAGAGATTGCTGGTTATCACCATGGGTGGGAAGGAGAGGCAGAGAAGCGTTCGATTTGGGATGATAAAGCTCAAATAAGTATTATCTAACATGCCTGCTGAAGCCTGAAATCCCTTTATTAAGGAATAAAGTCTTACTGAGAAGCTAAGCTTAAATGCAAATTTCAAGAAAAAGTTCTATGTGAGAATATCATAGAGAAGTGAAAATGACTGATTTGAAGTTTTCTGAGAGCAGGTCATAGAGAAAGAATGGGAAACATGAATAGTGGTAAAATTTTGAGTTTAAAAGCAAAATATATCGTATGTCTTTACACTGAGAATTATATAACACAAGTAAATAAAAAGTAAAGAACTTTGCCAATATAGCCAATATAGACATTGATGATTCAAATAGAGAACAAAAGAATTCAGAACAGTCAACTCTGAATGTGAAGGGTGTTTAGGAAAACTTTAACCAAATTATTTATCTTCAGTTCTTTTTTATTTATGCACAAAAATCACATATAAGATTTCTTCCTACATATCTAAAATGTTAATTACTTCAGTAACTATAAAAAATTATTTAATAAAAAATCTGTAACATAACTTGACATTAATTTTCCTCAGGAGTAAGAAAATAATGGGGAGTCTTACAATCAATGGCATTTTAGATTTGTAAAATTTCCATCCTATATCCTTGGACAACAAGCAGAGATTACATAAAACCATATGTTTTTAGAGTTGACTTCTATTTAAACTTTAAAGAGAAAATACTGTCAATGTTATTCTGTTCTAGCCCACAGGAAAAGATGAAGAAGTCCTCAATTCATGTTGTGATGACAGTATAACTTTATTATCCAAACCTAATAACAATAGTAGAAAGAACAAAAATCATAGTTTAGTTTAACTTACTAATATAGGTACAATAATGCTAACGAAAATGTTTTTAAACTAAACCCAACAGCATATTAGAAGAAAACTTGAGGATTTATTTCAGGGATAAAACCATGGTTTACCAATGCAAAAAGTTATAACCATAATACCTTACATTTAAGAAAAACCCATATGATTAATTTAATAGGTGCTGAAAAGTCACTTGATAGACTCTAGCAGTCTTTTCTTTGAATAAGTTAGCTCAAAGGCCAACAATTTGCAATTATTAGCAGTGAACACTGACATAAATAGTGAAATAATGAAACTACTCCCATTGAAATCTGAAATAAGACAAGCAACTTAGGCATCACCACATATAGTCCATAGTTTTGATGTCTTTAGCTCATAGAGCCAGAGAGGAAAGTTAAACCAAATAATCAGTGTAAATATAATGAGACACAAAATGTATTTTCAGATGCTGTGATTATATATCCAGAACAGAACAAATAATTTTAGTCAAAATTTTAAAAAGACAAAAATTCTAATGGGGTAGTAATACAATGTATATAAAAATGATACTTTATACAATAAATACACATAAATTCATTTATATTTTATTTAAATACAATGGAGCAGTTATTTTATGCCAGACATTATTTGGTGTGCTAGAAACTCACAGATGAATAGAAGCTTCTATTCTAATGGGAGAGAAATAGATAATAAACAAATTTTATAAATCAGTAAAATGTCAGATGGTGAACACTGTGATGAAATTAAAACAGGTTGTAAAATAGGCAGAGAGAAACACAGGGGAAGGCCTGCGAGTTGGATGACCATGGATGACTCAGAAAAGTGCCACTTAGACTAAGATACGATGTCAAAATTCTAAGGCTTTTATTCTTAAGAATAACAAATTCAAAATGATTTAAAAAGAGAAAAAGGAGAAGAGTCACTTTACAGTGTCCAAAGCTCTAAAACATACCTAGGTCCAAATTTTTTTTTTTTTTTTTTTTTTTTGAAACAGAGTTTTGCTCTTGTTACCCAGGCTGGAGTGCAATGGCGCGATCTCAGCTCACTGCAACCTCCGCCTCCTGGGTTCAAGCAATTCTCCTGTCTCAGCCTCCCGAGTAGCTGGGACTACAGGAGCGCGCCACCATGCCCAGCTAATTTTTGTATTTTTAATAGAGATGGGTTTCACCATGCTGACCAGGATGGTCTCGATCTCTTGACCTCGTGATCCACCTGCCTCGGCCTCCCAAAGTGC
>PVKV010034302.1:0-17834 GCA_004027835.1 Alouatta palliata
GGAGAGGGGAAGGGAGGGGAGGAGAGGACTTCCCAAAGTGGGGACTGACTGGGGAGGCCAGTTTGGCCACCAGGCATGAGACAGGACAGATCTGAACCGGCAGGATCCAGTGTGGGAGGGAGGCCTTGGGCTGGAGAGGCACAACGGAGTTAGCAGACTCAGGGATAGGGCATCTGTTGGATGGGTGGAGGGGTGCAGAAGGCATCCAGGATGATACGTATGTGTCTGGCTTGGCACTGGTTTGTGGTGCCCGATCCTGAGATAGGCTCACATCAGTAGGGGCCATGGCTGACGATGCACTGGGCTTGTTCAGCTGGCAGTTGGATCTATAGCTCTGCAGCTTGGGAGAGAAAGATGGCAAGGGAGCCCACAAAACCCTTATTAAAAATATTTTTACTCACTAAAATCAACATGAAAACAGCTCATGAAACAAAAAGTAAATCAATAACCCTTTACTCATCTTAAATTAACAAAGATGAGTGGCATATAACTACTTTCCATTACAGAATCCTTCTGCCCAAGAGATCCTTGTCAGAAGAGTCAGGCTTTTAACATGTGTATAGGAAGCATATTCTTTTGTGTCTGCTCATCTCTCCAAGTCTTTGATGCCTTAATGATTTTATGACTCAGAATTGTTTATTCCTGCCTCCTGGGTCTCACACAGTCCCAGCGACACAGAGCAATGTACATTTTCAAAATGGGAAAGGCTCTTGTTGATCTGTATTTAATCTGCTTGGCAGAGCTGAGTGGATTCCTTCCCAGTCCCTTCCCCTTAGGACTGGCTGGTCGCAGCTCTGCTCTGGATAACCTGGGGCCAAACACCTGCCATCTACCCACTTGCTGTCCTTTCGGCTTCCTTCCTCTCCCCAAGCATCACTGCAAAAAGCCCCTGCTCTGCCCCTATTGTTTTTTTCTCTTTTCTCTACCCAGTTCCCAATTCCTTCTTTCTCCAATTATTTCTTATGGCTCTTACAATTCATTTATACAAGAACCAAAATTCACATAGATGTGAAAAAGAAGTGAATCTGCATATTCTAGAATTTCAAATAAGGGAAATTTTAGGGTGGCAGGTACCATTCACTCATCACAAATTCAACAACTGGTGAATGTTTACTGCGTGTCCATGGTAGTCCTGGAGACGTCTCAGTGGGCAGAGGAGAGAGGCTTTTACCTATAGAAACTTAAAATCTAAAGGAGGATCCAGACCATAACTAACTACACAAATAAATGTGAAATTACTCATGTGATCAATGTCACAGGTGAGGGGACCATGGCACAAGGAGGGCATTTAATGGGGAAGAGCTGATGTAGTCAGGGAGGTCAAGGCAGGCTTCCTGGAGGAAGTGCTGAATGAACTAAACAATGAGTGTCATGAACTAGACAAAGAAGAAGAGGATCCACTCTGTAGTGAAAACAGCACAGACAAGAGCCTACGTGGGCAAAAAAGATGGCACCCATGAGGGGCCAAGGGAGTCTAGAGAGGCTGGGGTGGGAGGTGAGTCTGAGAGGTGGGCGGGGACTCAGCCATGAAGACCTCTCTAACCTATTAAATGTTTTTGTTTCGTTTTTATCTCCAGGGGTAGTCGGATACCATGTCACTTTTTTTTGTTTTTGTTTTTGAGAGGAGTCTCGCCCTGTTGCTCAGGCTGGAGTGCAATGGCACGATCTTGGCTCACTACAACCTCTGCCTCCTGGGTTCAAGCAATTCTCCTGCCTCAGCCTCCCGAATAGCTGGGATTACAAGTGTACAGGCATGTGCCACCACACCCAGTTAATTTTTTTTTTTTTTTTTGTATCTTTAGTAGAGCTGAAGTTTTACTATGTTGGCCAGGCCGGTCTCGAACTCCTGACCTCATGATCTGCCCACTTCGGCCTCCCAGAGTGCTGGGATTACAGGAGTAAGCCACCGCGCCTGGCCCCATTTCACATTTTAAACAGCGGGGAGACTTTATCAGACTGCCATTCAAAGAGAGAGCCTCAGGTTCAGTGTGGAGAGCGGGCTGAGCGGATCACAGGGGTTTGGGGACTAGAAGGCCAATCACAGGTGGTGAGCGAAACGTCGTGGCAGCTGAGTGGCCATGGAGATGGAGAGAAAAGGCCAGAGTTGAGAGAGATTAGGAGGCAAATTACAGGACCAGGGGTGATTGGATATGGGGGAGGTAAGGGAGAAGGGTGTCAAGATGATGTCTGTGTTTCTGGCCCGGGTGATTGTGATCATCATTCACCAAGGCCAAAGCCCCGGAGGCACCAGGCTGGAGAGCAGATTGTGAGTTCGTTCTGGACACTCTGAGTCTGAGTCGCCTCTGAGACAGCCACTCCCTCTGCACACAGACCTTCCGTCTGAAACCTTTCCTTCTTCCTGAAATGTGTTGGTGTGGAGCCCCTTGAGTGAGAGTCTCTTTGCAGTAAGCTTTTGTGTATCCGAAAATGGCTTTATCTTGCCCTCATCCTTCAAGAATCTTTTGGATTGTAGTCAATTTCCTTTGTGTATCCAGCTCTGTGTCTTCCATCATTGCTGCTGAGAAGTCAACTGTCAATCTGTTGTTGGTGTTCTGAGGGTAACCTGCTTGTACTTGCTGCTTTTAAAATCTTGTTGTTGTCTTTGGTGTTCTGCAGCTTCACTCTGATGGATCTAAACACGGATTTGTGTTCATTTATTCCCTCTGAGGATTGTTATGGTTCCTGAATCTGAAGATGGGGCCTGCCTTTGAATATCCCATGTACCCCTTCACTGTGTTATCTTCTTCTCGAACTCCGGTTAAGCACATCTCAGAATTCCTCATTCCACCTCCACCTTGTTTTGCCTCTCTTTTGTATTTTTCATGTGTGTGTCTCTCAACTGCATTCTATCTCCTTTTCATACTGCGCTGATTGCTAAATAGTATTCCAAGCTATGTATTCCATGTGTACTCCTTCACGTAATAGATGTTTAGGTCGCTTAAATTTTTATTTATGGTGAATACAATTATTGTAAAAAATCTTATACAAGTATTTTTATGCAGACATATACATTTTCATTTCTTGTGCATAAATACCTAGAACTGAAATTTCTGGGTCATAGATTAGAAGTGTGTTTAACTTTAAGACACTCTCTTGGCCAGGCATGGTAGCTCATGCCTGTAATTCCAGAACTTTGGGAGGCCAAGGCGAGAGGATCACTTGAGGTTGGGAGTTCGAGGCCAGCCTGGTCACATGGTGAAAACCCCATCTCTACTAAAAATACAAAAATTAGCCAGGCGTGATGGCAGGTGCCTGTAGTCCCAGCTACTCCGGAGGCTGAGGCAGGAGAATCACTTGAAACCAGGAGGTGGAGGTGCAGTGAGCAGAGTTCACACTGTTGCACTCCAGCCTGGGTGACACAGCAGGACTGCATCTCAAAACAAAAGGACACTCTCAAACTGTGTGTTTTCCATCCAGCATCTCTGCCATAAATCTTTTTCAGACGTCTGAACTGCATATACCTGGAAACAGAAGGTATTTCTCTCCCTTTCCATGTCTCCCCTCATGCCTCATTCCCTGAGAAATTAGAACCAGAAAAGTGAAAGAACAGAGCCCTCCCCCACCTCCAAGGGTCCATGGGCATCAGAGGAAATGGAGAAAAGAATCATTCATCCAATGTGAGCTGAAAGTCTTCATGAGCCCAAGTGAGCTAGACTTTAGAGTCTGAAAGTGATGAGAAAACTCTGGGTTCTGCCCCAAAACATGTTCTGAGCTGGGGAGGAAGCTGAGTGGGACATACTGAGGGCAGGCACCACAGATATCATGGGCCCCATTCAAGCTGACACCCCAGTGGGCTGTTCGCTGATCATCACTACCGAGCCCCCCTCAAAGGTCAGGCCTCAGCCCCTGCTCCACGCCCCCTCCTCACTTCTCTGGGTCTCTGGCCCCTGGCCTCCAGCTGAAGTAGCCAGGACGATAGTCAAGATTCAGAGTGAAGCAGACAGATTCTGAAGAGATGGTAAGGACAAAGAAGCCGCAGGGAGCTGGGCACTGAATACGAAAGTTTGCTGGATGCAAAGCAGACCGTGTGGGATTGCTGCTAACCACCGTGTTTGACTTTGCTCACACTCTGCCTCGGCTATTTCGGGGCAGTAGCTCCTGAGGACCATCGGGACCATGCCTATGGTTCCTCTAGGACCCCACAGGGGCACCCAAGGTCTGCATCTGGCTGGTCTTGGCAATGCCTGTTCAATATTAGTGGCACATGAGGACATCTCTGACCACATCAGGAGGGGCCATGGCCTCAGCTTTCAGTGCCACCCACCTTGGAAGAGGAAAAGGGACCCCAAGGCTTGGCTTCCAGCCACAGGCTAAGTGTCTGCATAGGGCAACTGAGAATGGATGCCGATGAGTAATTAAACATAATTAGTCAGTGCAGACGTGTTCACAAAAGCCAGGCAGAATCAATGGGGCGCTGATGCATTAGCATCCTGTCCCTAATGGCCTCGGCTGCTCCCGGGCTGGCTGCTCCTCTGAGAGCAAACCACACCTCCCTGCACAGGGCTGGGCACAGTGCTGAGCAGGGCTGGCGGGTCACAGCCAGTGACCGCAGAAGCCGGGTAGGCTGCTCAGGTGGGCTCCAGCAGAGACTTGGCTACTCCTCTGCCAGGGGACAGAGTGGCAGCTGCCCACTGACTGTTCCTCCCACTCCTTCCCAAGTCTCCTTCCCTGCTCTCTTCACTTAGCTGATGCCTAGGTATGCTTTAACACTTGCCCAGCACCACCTCCTCCAAGAAGCCTCCTCTGATCCCACAGGCTGGATAGGGCCCTATTCTGGGCTCCGACGTCCATCACAGGTCAGCCTCCCCAGACGTTGGGCTCTGCTGTCAGAAGAAGCCACACCCCAGGTGAAAGAAGTCTATCTTCTGCTTGTCTCAAGCACAAGGGCTCATCTCAATGAGGGTAGTTGGGATGCAAGCAACAGAAACCCACTGTGGCTAATTTTAAGGGAAGAGAGGAGTATGCTAGAAGGCTAAGGGATGCTCAGAAAATCACAAGGACTGCTGAATGGCCTCACCTGGAACAGGGACCAGGCAGCTCTGGGGATCCAGCTGGCAGGAAGCACCAGCAATCTCTGGGGGTACACGTGGAGGAGAAAGGCGCAGCTACCATTTGAGTCTTTGTGTCATCACCCCAAGGCTCAGCGTTCAAATTGCCTGGAGAAAGAGCCTGAGGGTCTGACTTAACCAGGAGCCCCATGCCCCTGGCCAAGGTGGAGCCAGACTCCATGTCTGGTAGACCTGCACGTGTATTAATTCATTCACCCCCTCAGGAACTAATGTGCATAGGTACCACTATTATTACCTCCTACTTAACAGTTCAGGAAACCAAGGTTTGGGAGGTGAAGCAGCTTGCTTGAGGTCACACAGCCAGTGGGTGGCAGCCAGGAAACGGAGCAGCCAGGCTGGCCCCAGACCCATCCTTAAGCCACCCTGCCCCTGGGATGTGATGATAAATGCATGAGTGTCGAATGAGTGAGAGAATGAGTTAGTAAACTGACAGACGGCTGGCTTCTCTCGAAAACGGCTGCTTCCTGGCGCATGACTGCTTTCCCAGCCAGGTGTGGGCGGGTGTTTGGCTCTGGTTGATGGATGGCTGATATTTACAGGGGAGAAGGATGGAACACCTGTCATTGCCGAGGTAATTACTTCTCCCTCGCTGGCCTTTTGGCCAAGCTGCAGCCTGAACAGTCACTGTTCTTTCTCCAGCATTTGCAGCAAGAGCCAATGGGAAGCTTAGAAAAAGAGGAGGTGGAGAATCTGTGTTGCTCTGGATGGTCACAGAGGAAGATGCAGCTTTCAAAAATGGACCAACGGCTGGGCATGGTGGCTCACGCCTGTAATCCCAGCACTTTGGGAGGCCGAGGCAGGCAGATCACTTGAGCTCGGTGACAGAGCAGGAGCATTGCCATTCTGGACAAACACCGCCCATTTTAAGTTCCCCTTGATTAAAAACCACTTAAATCCATTCTGAAAACATCAGCCTAATGGCTAATGTCAGCATGACCATAAGCCACAAATGACACCTCCAACCAGAAACACACCAACCCTGGGATAACTCCCCTGCTGACCGGAAACATTCCTACCCCGAAATAAAACTTTCCTCTGACCAGAAGCATTCCGAACGTGCAATAAGCTCTCCCTCCCTAAACCCTTAAATACCCTTAGTCTGTAAGAGAGACTGCTTCTAACCGAAATTGGCCAGAAGCCCCTCTCAGGTTGATTCTCCAAAATAAATCTTTGACTGTTGAGCTGCTTTTCCTGTTTCTTTCTTCCTTCTTCAACTCTTACATTTGATGCTGAAACCCAGGACATTCCAAGGAAAGGCTCCAACATTCTAAGCCACTGTCCTTACACGCAAGGTACGTAGGAAAAGTAAAACATAAATATAAAAAGTAAAAATCTTTTGGTAGAAAGATTGTAGGGAGGCATGAGAATATGGATTTTTGCCTAGGTTAAAAGTTTAAAGGATTTTTTTTTTAAGTTGGATAAAATAAAAATGAAGGTTTGGGCTAGTGGTGGAAGTTTGATCATGCAGGAAGTTCTGTGTGTAAACATAATGGCTAAAGTTAAAGGGGTATCCTCCAGTTTTTCTATACATTAAATTTTATTAAAATAAAAACATGGTGGGTTTCTCTTAGAGCACTAACCTGCTCTTTAAAAAAATTGTAAAGGGTTATAAAAAGCTTATAAAAAGTCTATAAAAAGCTTACCTTGTGGTCCAACATTAAAATTGGGTAAATATGGCTATAAGGATTTATTAAGAATGGGTTTAGCATTCATCGTACACTAATGTAAAGGTGAAATTTGGCTTATTTGATATAAAAATTATACAGGAAACACTGTCAAATATGAAATGGTGTCTGGCTTTCTTTGGGCTATATTTGTGTAGATATGTTGTTGGTATGTGTTCCAAGGTTGTGGGAGACTCCTACAACTCCGATATATTTTAGTGTATGTTATTAGTAATAATTACCATTGTTATGTTAAAATTGTTGTGTGCCATGGAGGTAACCAATTGCCTTGTCAATTACGTCTTTAACTGTGGCTACCCTCAAACTTTTTGTCATCCGTGAACAATTGCTGTCTGGTTTTGGTCGTCTTTAGAAGGCAGTTTTACGGTCAGCTATAAAGCTCTGGCAGGTGCTCTTGAGTGCAGATTTCTGATAACTCTGGAGTGTGTGACATCAGAATAGAAGAGGGATGTTCAGGACTCTTGAAGAGTTGGAATGTTCATCAATATCAGCCAGATGGGAACTGACTACATGAACTGAACTAATAGACTGGAGTGATCTTTTTGACGTTTTGCTCAGAATATTGCTGATTCTTTGTTTTGCTTTTCAGAGTCAAAGAGACTTTTCTTTTGAGCTATAAACAGCTTTTGACAGTTTGGCGTGCTTCCATGAACAAAATTTGAGGCATGCTTGTTTCTCTTGGCCTGGTTTTCTCCAGAGTTTGGAAACTATCTGTGAGTATTCTTAAATTACGGCAGTACGGTTATTTGCATAGGTGCAATAAAAGTCCATTTTCTTTTTCTTTTTTCCTTTTTTTTTTTTTTTTTTTGAGAAAGAGTCTCATTCTGTCACCCAGGTTGGAATGCAGTGGCATGATCTCAGTTCACTGCAACCTCCACCTCCCAGGTTCAAACAATTCTCCCTGCCTCAGACTCCCGAGTAGCTGGGATTACAGGCACCCACCACCACATCTGGCTAATTTTTGTACTTTTTAGTAGAGACGGGGTTTCACCACATTGGCCGGGCTGGTCTTGAACTCCTGACCTCAGGGGATCTGCCTGCCTTGGTCTCTCAAAGTGCTGGGATTACAGATGTGAGCCACTGCACCAGACCAAAAGTCTGTTTTCTCTCACGGCAGGACACAGTTGGAAGAACTGGTTGTTTTACCAAGGCTTTGACTGGAATGGTATGCTCTCCTTTAAGGAATCAAACTCGGCTTGTGAAGCGGAGCCCTTGGGTGCGATGGCTGCCTCATGTTTTGTGCACACGGTCCCTGTGCAGGGTTTCTCACCTAAGTCAAGGAATGTCACTTGCTGACAGGCCAGGAACCCTGGGTTATCTTGGAGTCTCAAGAGGGGAAGAATTCACTCAACTCATGGGTATTTGATGGTGCAGTTCCATGGCTGGCCTTGGCTTTAAAAAGGTCTTATCTCAGATTCCTTCCATGGAACAGAGTTCTATCTAAACCAATTTCAAAGGTCTATGTAAAACTAATTATCCTTGCTGCACTTTCTACAAATAATCTGGGCACAGATGGGCATGGTCGTTCATGTCTGTAATCCCAGCACTTTGGGAGGCTGATGTGGGTGGATCACCTGAAATCAGGAGTTTGAGACCAGCCTGGGCAACATGGTGAGACCCCATCTCCACTAAAAATACAAAAATTAGCTGGGCATGGTGTCACATTCCTGTAATCCCAGATACTCAAGAGGTGAGGCTGTAGAATCGCTTGAACTCAGGAGGTGGAGGTTGCAGTGAGCTGAGATTGTGCCATTGTACTCAGCCTGGGTGACAAGAGCAAAACTCTGTCTCAAAAAAAAAAAAAAAAAAAAAAATCTGGCCAAGCAAACCAGTCCTATCATGATTTGTTTTTTAATAAAAATGGAAAACTGGAGAGAGAGAATTGTTTTTCAAAAACTACAGCACAACTGTTGTTAAATTCTAGTCTTTCCTGTTTTTCAATTTTTATTGTTTTCTGCAATTTGGATTAAATTCTAATTTTTCTGTCTACAAGTCTTCAAAATAATGTTTTCTATTTTTCCTTTTTCCCCATTTTTATTTCTAACTGGAGATCACTAAACCTAAGCTGTGCTTTCTTTTCTTTTTCTGAGATGGAGTCTTGCTCTGTCACCCAGGCTGGAGTGCAGTGGCACTATCTCGGCTCACTGCAAACTCCACCTCCCGGGTTCAAGCTATTCTCCTGCCTCAGCCTCCCAAGTAGCTGAGGTTACAGGTGCATACAACTATGCCCCGCTAATTTGTTGTATTTTTAATAGAGACAGGGTCTCACCCTGTTGGCCAGGCTGGTCTTGAACTCTGGACCGCAAGTGACCTGCCCTCCTTGGACTCCCAAAGTGCTGGGATTACAGGCCTGAGCCCCTGTGCCCAGCCAAGCTGTGCTTTCTTAAAGCCCTGTAAACTGAAGACTAGATGTTTCAGCAGGCGCTGCCTCTGGGCCTCCAAGGCGGAGAGTGCTACCGGGAACAAATCGACCTCTTCCACTCCAGCCCTGCGCTCAGTGTCCCGTAACAATGATGACCCTCTCTCAGCAGGAAGTAGTCAGAAAGAGCACGGTGCCCCTTGTCCTTTTGTAACCATATGGTCTGGGTTGACACAGCAGGAGGATCGCCATTTTGGATAAACACTGCCATTTTAAATTCCCCTTGATTAAAAACAGCCTAAATTCAGCCCCAAAAAAATCAGCCTAGTGGTAACGTCAGCATGACCATAAACCACAAATGACAGCTCCAATCAGAAACATTCCAACTCTGAGATAAAGCCCCCTCCAACCAGAAACATGCCAACCCCAAGATAACCTCCCCTCTGACCAGAAACATACCAATCCCAGGATAACCTCCACTCTGAGCAGAAACATTCCTACCCCAAAATAAAACTCTCCTCCAATCAGAAACATCCCAAACCTACGATAAGCTTTTCCTCCCCAAACCCTTAAATAAATACCCTCAGTCTGTAAGAGAGAATGCTCCTGACCAAAAAAAAAAAAAAAAAAAAAATCAGCCAGAAGCCCCTCTCAGGTTTATTCTCCAAAATAAACCTATCTTTGACTGTTGAGCTACTTTTCATGTTTCTTCTTTCTTCAACTCTTACACCCAGGAGTTCAAGACAAGCCTGGCCAACATGGCAAAACTCCATCTCTACAAAAAAATACAAAAAATTAGCCAGGCATAGTGGCACACACCTGTATCCTCATCTACTTGGAAAGCTGAGGTTAGAGGATTGCTTGAGCCAGGGAAGCTGAGGCTGCAGTGAGCCAAGAGCACACCACAGTACTCCAGCCTGGGCTACAGCACGAGACCCTGTTTAAAAAAAGAAAGCAGGGGACCAAAGATGGTGAGACCCAGCTTGGCAGCAGGGTCTCCCAGCTCCCATGAGCTCAGCTCAGGGCTCCTCCCAGGATCAGAAGGCAGAGGTGACCGTAAAAGTGGAAGAAGAATGACTTTGGAGGAGATGTAAGTTACTATGGGAAGGACTAGAAGTGGAGGACTGCCCTATCCTGGACTGAAATGTTTTCTGAATATTGTCCTGCTGAAAACGCACCCCATGGGTGGGGCTCCCCTGAAGTCTTTGCACACCCCCAAAGGGGATGTATGCAGTACATATAGGTGAGAGGCAGGCCTGAGGCAGACAATGGGCCCTGGGGAGGAAGGAGGGCTTCCTCCTCTTTTGGGAGGTGTGATTGTTGAGTTCTACACCTGACGACAGAGCAGACATGCTTAGGAGTGTGCTTGTGGGGAGGAAAACCTGGACTCTGCCCCACTGGAGGCTTCCATGGTGAGACAGGCAGACAGGAGTCTCTATGTCGCCCCAGGACTGGTTGGGCAGAAGAAGGAACATGACGAAAGGAAGGGCTGAGAGAGCCAGGCAGGGGGAGGTGGAGATGGCCCATGGAGCCCGCAGCTGCGGACCCAGCCGCCCAGCCCAGGCACTCATGGTACCCTTCACAGAGCTGTGACTACCTGTGACTTCCTTCAACCCACACACTGGCCCACACACGGAGGCAGGGACGTTGTACCCTCTCGAAGGCAGGGGCTTTCGGCTCAGAGGCTGAGTCAGTGTGCTGCGGGGCTGGGTTATGTGAGCTCAGATCTAGGGCCTGGAGAGACACTGCAGCAGGGGCGCGGGTACGGGCAGGGGCCGAGCTGCCCTGGAGACGGCCTCCTCTGAGCATGGGGAGCTCACTGGGGTGAGCTGAGCTAGCTCCCCGGACCCCAGAGCCCCTTCTCAGATAGCCAGAAAGCTAGTGTTGGTGCTTGAGAGAGGGAGGTGCTGCTGAGAAATGTGGTCTCGAAAGGGACATGCTCCTGGGGACCCCAGCCGGGCAATCTCCTTCCCATCAGAGGTTGGGGGGTCCACTCCTGTCTTCACTCCAGTGCCCTGGCATCTGTCACTCCTGCCCCAGCTTTGGCCCTCCCCCCCGTGTGGTCACCCCATGCAGTCACCCTGTGTGGTCACCCTGTGCAGTCACCCCATGTGGTCACTCTGTGCCGTCACCTTGTGTGGTCACCCCGTGTGGTCACCCTGTGAGGCCACCCCATGTAGTCATCTCATATGGTCACCCCGTATGGCCACCCTGTGTGGTCACTGCCTGTTTCTTGTCTGCTGCCTTCCCCGGATGGCTGCTCAGGCCAGGACTGCTGGCTGTCCATCCCGGGGCCTAGCCCCGCATGGGGACCACACATGGAGGGTTTTGCTACGTGGGACAATGGCTGGTCCTGGACTCTTCAGACCCCACCAAGCAGCCAGGACACAGCCTGGGTGGGCAGACTGACCTCCTGAGCACAGTGTCCCCACATCCATTCCCAGGCATTGCCAGGCACTGCTGGCTGCTGGTCACCACAGAAACGGTCAGTCAGGCCCTGGGGCTCCTGCTGGTCTGTGCCAATCTCTGATGCTGCTTCTGCCTGGGATGAAACCCAGCTCTTTCCAAGGAGCTATGGGAGGAAGGCAGAAGGCTGCCTGGGAGACCCCGGCTTGCTGCCGAGCCATGGGCCTGTGGCTGGTGGGGCTCGTGGCCCACCCCACCCCTCTCTGGCCACCTTTGCTCCCCCCGCCCTCTGTCTTCACACGGGTCTGAAGCTCCTCACTGCTTGGGCCTCAGATGAGCACGGGGGTCTGTAGCACCGCAGGGTTTTGCCCGAGGAAATACTGGGTGAGAAGCAGCATATCTGACTGCTTACACGGTAAGGACTTCTGACAACAGCACGTCACAGCTCCGCGGAGCCGCAGCTGCTTGGCAGCCCCACAGCGGCAGGTCCCTGGGCAGGCGGCTCTGCCTTTCCCTGCTGGTGGCGAGGTGGCCACAGCAGCACCAGCCAGCATTTCTAGCACAACTGTGTCCACACTGGACTTGAGGGGAGGAGCAGAAGGGATTTCCTCATATGAGTCTCTTTCTTGGTCAAGCAGGAAAATTCTTTGGCCAGGCCAGGTCACTACTTACCTGCCAACTGGTCCCAAGGCACAAGACTACCGTGGCAGCCAGTCACGGCGTGTCCCCAGGACCTGAGGACACGGCTGCTGGGCAGTCAGGGAGAAAGCAGGCGGCTGTCAGGAACCAACTCACATGTCTGCCACACGGGTCCACCAGAGGCTCACATGACCTCTTCTCCCTCACTTCCCACCCTTGATCTCCAGGTAAACGCAGCTCCCTCTGCCCGGGACGCTCCTCTCCCCCACACCCTCTCATCCTGCTGGAGCTACCTCCCAACTGCGGGCTCACCTACTGCCCGACTGCAGGGCTGGGCCCAGGTCTCCTGACACGCCCCTGCCACTGCCTCCTGTGTTTCAGGACCCATCACGGCGGTGACTCAGTGCTCTCCATGGCTCTGCCGGCACTGTCCGCTCAGAGGCCCTGTGCCCCCTCTTCCTTCCTCCCAAGTCCAACCCTCTGCCTCCAAGCCCCACCCATCCTCCTGAGACCACCTCAGCCGCTGCCTGCTCTGTGAAGCCCCCCTCTGTAGAGAGAGTCACCCTCAGTAGCTCCCCAGGAGCCCAGACCACCTCTGTGGCCCTCACCACCCTGATAAGTGCCTTTTCCAAGGCTGAGGGGTTAGAAATGAATTTTAGATTAAACCCGTGGCCACGACCACCTGGCCTCGTGAGGGTTTTGATGGGCTCGTGCTTCGCAGGCCTTGGCTCTAAACCCACGCACAGCAGTACAGAGCAGGGTCCCTGTGCTCCACCGCTGAGAACGGAGATGCCAAGAGGCCTGGCAAGCAACTCGCCCAAGGTCAGGATGAGGTGGCCCCAGAAATGGAACTCACTGTTTCCCACCACGCCAAGGAGGCAGGTAGGAAAGTCAGGGGGCAACTGTGACCAAGGGGTGATAGATGAAGATGCAGGGGTGGGAGAGACAGGACAGTGGGGCTGGTCAGAGGGCAAAGTCTGGATGCCCCCGCAGACCCCAGCAGGAGCCTCCTAAGCCAACTCCAGGTGGAGGTGAGGAATAGCAGAGGCGCTTAGGCAACAAGTGCTAACTCGGACCAGAGCCCATGCTGGGCACAGGACACCGGCTGGCCATGCTGGGCACGGGACACGGCCAGAGGCCATTCTGGGCACAAGACACCGGCTGGCCATGCTGGGCACGGGACACGGCCAGAGCCCATGCTGGGCACAGGACACCGGCTGGCCATG
This sequence comes from Alouatta palliata, assembly GCA_004027835.1. NCBI lineage: Eukaryota > Metazoa > Chordata > Mammalia > Primates > Atelidae > Alouatta > Alouatta palliata. The sequence continues at coordinate 13,385 of PVKV010034302.1, forward strand.
CTGGGCACGGGACACGGCCAGAGGCCATTCTGGGCACAGGACACAGGGCTGGCCGTGCTGGGCACAGGACACCGGCTGGCCATGCTGGGCACGGGACACGGCCAGAGGCCATGTTGGGCACAGGATATGAGCTGGCCATGCTGGGCATGGGACACAGGGCTGGCCATGCTGGGCACGGGACACAGGGCTGGCCATGCTGGGCACGGAACGCAAGGCTGGCCATGCTGGGCACGGGACACGGCCAGAGCCCATGCTGGGCACGGGACATGGGTAGAGCCCATGCTGGGCACAGGACATGGCCAGAGCCCATGCTGGGCGCAGGACATGGGGCTGGCCATGCTGGGCATTGGATACAGGCTGGCCATGCTGGGCATGGGACACGGGGCTGGCCATGTTGGGCACAGGACACGGGCAGAGCCCATGCTGGGCACAGGACACAGCTAGAGGCCATGCTGGGCATAGGAAACAGCCAGAGGCCATGCTGGGCACGGGACATGGCCAGAGGCCATGCTGGGAATAGGACACGGCCAGAGGCCATTCTGGGCACAGGATATGAGCTGGCCATGCTGGGCACGGGACACAGGGCTGGCCATGTTGGGCATGGGACATGGGGCCAGCCAAGCCACCCACAGGGCCCACAGGTGGCTGGGGAGATGGACGCATGCATCGAAGCCATAAAGAAATGAAGCTGGGCGGACAGGGGCAGCACTCGCCCTGGAGCCACGCGGGGAACGTTAGCAACCCCTGCTCTGCACACGCTGAGGCCCCAGTCCTCTTGCACACACCCCGTCTCTGAGCCCGCACAAGCTGGGGAGTAGGAAATGTCATTTCTGTGTCACAGATGGCCAGGCTGAGGGATGGCAGGACAAAGACCTTGCCCCCAGAGCCTCACTGCACGGCAGCCTGAACGGGAGCTGGACACGGGCCTGCTCGCATCACATCACCGCCTCTGCTTAGAGGCCACTTGTCTGTCCCAGGTGGCCTCTGTCCACAACTGAGCCCGGAACTGGCCACGGCCTTGTCCATCCAGGAAGCTGGCAGCCTCCTTCCTCTTTGAAGCGTTTCCAGCTCTCCTGGTTCTAACACCATGTAGAATCTCTTTCTTTCCTTTCAGCGATGACTCATAAGATGAAATGAGGCGTTCTGGAGTAAATGATGATGGGTCTGAATTATTCAAACTCCTACCGATTCTGAAATGACTTTCATTTGTTTATGTTTGGCATTAAGCATTGAAATGGACAGAGGGTTCACAGGGTTTATGTTAATTTGTGAAATGCCTCTGGGTTCCACGCTCTAGCCCAGGACCAGCCCTGATCTAGATGTCTAGGGACCTCAAAACCAGTGCCCACTTCCCTGTGCCAATGAATTCAAACTGTTTCTTGCTGATGGTTTTGACAGCCTGAGTTTTGGAGCTGCAATCTCATGCTTGCTCTGAGAGGCCCAGCCCATCCCCCGGGTGAAAAGGGGCGGCTCTGTGACCGCTGCGGCTCTGCTGCGACATCCTGAAGCCTGAGGTCTGTTGCTGCCCAGGAGCAACTGCCCAGTTAGAGCCTGGGCCTTGAGTCACCTGAACCTGTTATGTTCGTGACTCACAAGTGCCCAGGAGTTCCCCCGGTGTGTGGCAGGCACTCAGCAATGTTTGCTACAAGGATCGTCTGAGAGCTGCGCCCCCACGAGCAGAGGCCTCCGCGCCTGAGCAGGACAGGCTCCTGCAGGCGCTCGGCTGGCATCTTGACGAGCACGTGATGCAGAGGCTGTTTGCAGAGGAGTGGGCAGAATGGAGGGACAGTGGGGGACACTGAGGCACCTGGCACCCAGCCCTGTGGAAAGCTGTTACCGCCTCCAGGCCCAAAACAGTCTCACAGAGCCTCGTGAGAAGGAGGGGCGGAAGGAGAGGAGGCCACCAGGAGGAAGAATTCTCCCAGCCCACAGCGGCAGCTCTGGGATAAGGCGCGGGAACATGCCAACCTCTCCTTCCACGCTCGAACCTCTGGCCAGGGCTTCCCAAGCACCGTGAGCATGAAAGGACAGGTGAGTCATCGACAGATTCCTTCCAGGCCAGCTCCCCGAGACCCAGGCAGAGCAGAAAAAGCAGGGAACCAATGGGGGAGGGCTGGCAAAAGAAGGAGGTCACCCGAGGTGTCTGGCTTGTCACCTAAACTCTTCTGCAGTGGAAGGGCCTCTGCAGAGCTCCTGTAAGACCAGGGGCTGCTCAGAACAGAGAGGGGAGCCTGGGGCAGGTCTGCATGAGCAGGGTATGGCCTCCCTGGAGAAGGCTGAAGGAGGACCCTGAGCCCAGGAGGACCCTGAGCCCAGGAGACAGCAGAACAGAAGGGACATGTGGGTCAGAGACCAAGAGACGACAAAGCTCTCTCCTGCTGGAGGAGAGAAGCTGGCTGTGGAGAGGGGTCATCAGTTGGAAGCTGAGCCATGGAGAGGAGGGTCCTAGAACCCATGAAGCTGGGACTTCAGGGGCCGAATGCACCTGGGTACTGCCTGTGGCAGCAGGGGGGCGGGGTAGCAGTGCCCACGTCTGTGGCGGGACTGACCCCAGGCAGGCCCCCTCACACTTTCACGCTTCCCCTGCTGGATAGTGGAGGTGGTTTCCCCCAGATCCTCCGACAGGAAACAGGGACCCAGGAGGCCAGCCCCAGCGAGGGGGGTCCCAGTAGCTCTCCAGGCTCCTCTTCCACTTAGGCTCGGGCTACCTACAGCTGCTCTCACACCAGGGGACTGAAAACCCTGGTCGCAAGTGAGCGGGGCTTGGAGCCAGGCAGGGAGACCTCTGTCCTGCGTGGGAGGCTTCCCAGAGTGTATTCCCCAGAGCTGGAGCACCCCAAGTTGCTGTAGGGAGCAGGTTCTAGAGTCACCTCAGTTGGAGAAACCCTTCCTCCTCTACCCACACCTGAGCATCACAGATTCCCTGGCCATTAAAGGCTCTGAGAAGTCCTTCAGGGAAAACGGGAAAATGTCACTGGTGAAGGCATTGGTCAGCGCCAGGACATTCACATGCTTGGGTCAGTTCACTGAATGGGACAAACCCAGACGTCAGTCCCCAGGCCAAGAAAGCCTGGGCTGAGCAGCTTTCACCCCACCCCCACCCGCTCCTCTCTTGGGACAGCTGCCACAGCCTGGGGAGCTCTGGCTCTCACCCACCCTGGCCTCTGAGCTCACATCCTCCCCTGCTGGTGAGTCCCCTCTGCCTCCATGAAAACCTCAGGAGAGGCCGCTTGAGGCCTAATAGCAGGTGACAAGACAGCCAGGAGTGTTGTGCAGATTCCTCGAGGGGTCGTGGACTCACACAAGGCCACTTCCCCATCCTCCTGCCTCCACACTGCAGGTCCCAAAGTGTGTCCTTGCCGCTCCTGCTGCCAGCACCAAGCCCCCACCTCCGCAGCAGCCAGGCCCTGGAAAGGCCCACAGTGCCCTTGCCAGGCCTGAGATGGCAGAGGGTTTCACCGATTCCCCGTGCACATGGCCTTGGTTGCCCGTGTTCCCTCCAGACCCCGCAGGTTAGCCTGGTCAGGAGGGCTGGGCGAGCCCTTGGGTCCTGAGCCCTGGCTCTGGGCTGCTCCTGGCGCAGAGCCTCCCAAACCCAAGAAGGCCCCAGTTCCCTTCTCTCCTGCCCCCGCTCCACTCCAACTCAGAGACTTCCCTTTGTGGACAGCGGTCCCTCCTCTGCCTGTGCACCGAGCCGACAGCACCCCTTCCCACTCTGCCCAGCCACTCACAGGCACAGCCTTTCTGGATCTCACCCACTGGCTACTTGCTGCCACCTGTGCCTCCCAAGCGCTGGGCTAAGTCCCCACCCTCACTGACACTGATCTACTGTGGCACTAAGGCCTCTCACAGACGTGATCTTATTAACCTTCCTAAGTGTCATGCAGTGTTTAGAGAGGTCAAGGAGCATGCCAAGGTCACACAGCTCCTAAATGGCAGAACCCAGCATTCTGCTTTGACCAAGCCCACGTTGCCCCAGGAGTCTCTCTGCTCCCCTGAGAGCTGACCGCCTCGAGGCTGATAGGCACAGCGAGGGGGCTCCAGGCACAAGCAGGTTGAGCAGATGGAAAACAAGTCACATTAATGCCTTCTTTGTCCTCAGCACTGGGAAAAATCTCAGAGCGCAATGCCAGGATCCTGTGGGCAAATTGCTCTTCTTGCCATGCCTTGTGTGCCAGAGAAGCCCAGTGGTTTGCTCTTTGTAGGAAATGTCATAATTAGAATTACTTTCCATCCACAGTTAGAAACGGCCCTCATGGTCACAGGTGGGTGGCCACAGTGGAGCTCAGGCAAGAGCAAGTGAGAGACAGAGCTAGAGAAAAGGAAGTGTGCATGGGATTCATATCACCATCGTCAGCATCACCACCATCACCACCATCACCATGATCACCACCACCATCACCACCATCAACATCATCACCACCATCACCATGATCACCACCACTATCAC
>PVKV010034303.1:0-10710 GCA_004027835.1 Alouatta palliata
AATTCTCCTGCCTCAGCCTCCCGAGTAGCTGGGACTACAGGCACGTGCCACCATGCCCAGCTAATTTTTGTATTTTTAGTAGAGACGGGGTTTCACCATGTTGACCAGGATGGTCTCGATCTCTTGACCTCGTGATCCACCCGCCTCGGCCTCCCAAAGTGCTGGGATTACAGGCGTGAGCCACCGCGCCCAGCCTACATTTCTTTTCTTTTCTTTTTTTTTTTTTAACTTAACCACTGTCCGATCATGGCAACATTGTTACATTTCATACCATAGGTATTCATACCGTTTGTCTTGTACCATTCCTGGTAGCAGAAATTGATAAAGGACTGCGGAGAGACCAGGGGCTGGGCATGAGAATGAGAGAGGATCCCAAGATATTTTAGGACTCCGAGTAGTGAAGGAGGAGCTGGCTGTGGAACTTGAGCAGGGATGGAGGGCAGATACGAAACCTGAGTTCTAGAAGGAATCCTTAGTTTTGACCATCCCCGGGTTCTCACAGGGTTCAGAGGAAGAAGGAGAAGGGGAGGAAGAGGAGGAGGAAGGAGGAGAGTCCAAGTCAGATGATCCCTATGCTCACCTTAGCAAAAAGGAGAAGAAAAAGCTGAAAAAACAGGTAAGACCTTGGTTCTTAACAGTCAGAAGTAAGGGGATTGATTTTTAAATACTTCAACTAGGGGACATGTGACTGGGGACAGGAAGGAAAGCTTTGGGGGCTACTCCAGGTAAAACCATTGGAGTAAGAAAATGATTGTGTTCTGTGATCCTTATCTCAATGTCTGGTTACATGGGCTGTGTCACTTTGGGGTTTTTTTATTTGTTTTTTGAGACAGGGTCTCACACTGTTGCTCAGGCCGAAGTGCAGTGACATGATCTCTGCTCACTGCAGCCTCAACCTCCCAGGCTTAGGTGATCTTCCCACCTCAGCCTCCTCAATAGTTGAGGTATGGGTGGCATCACCATGCCCAGCTAATTTTTGTATTTTTTGTGGAGATGGGGTTTTGCCATGTTGCCCAGGCTGGTCTCAAATTCCTGCACTCAAGAGCTCCACCTGCCTGAGCCTCCCAGAGTGCTCGGATTACAGGTGTGAGCCAGCACACTCAACCAGCATGGGCTGTTTTATGGTGATGGGAAACTGGTAGATGATGGCTTCAAATGTAGTTTTTCTTCCTTTTCAGATGGAGTATGAGCGCCAAGTGGCTTCATTAAAAGCAGCCAATGCAGCTGAAAATGACTTCTCCGTGTCCCAGGCGGAGATGTCCTCCCGCCAAGCCATGTTAGAAAATGCATCTGATATCAAGGTTAGGTCTCAGGGCCCCTTCTAGTCCACTTACCTAGGGATGAGCCATTTTCTCATCTTTCCGGAGTGGCTGTGGTGTGTGAATGGGTTAGTTCGGTGGGAAGAAAGATTGGAGACATTTTCCACACCTTGGGTTCTGCCAACTTGAGCAAGAAGATAGAAAAACCAGTAGAAGTGGGGTCTACCCTTGGCAGAAAATAATGTGGGACAGACTAGACTAGCTGAGGATGCATGGGGCTCCCATTACAGGCAGTAGACAGGGCAGGGACCGGCTGCGGGGAGAGGAAAGGGATTATGCTGGAGGTAATGGTTTGTCAGAGGCTTCCCTGCAGGAAGAAAGTGGCTGCTCCTGTCCCAAAGGGAGAATTTTCATGTGCTCCTCCCTTCCCTCTGCCACCTCTTTCCTGACGGCTGCAGCTGGAGAAGTTCAGCATCTCAGCTCATGGCAAGGAGCTGTTCGTCAACGCAGACCTGTACATTGTAGCCGGCCGCCGCTACGGGCTGGTGGGGCCCAATGGGTGAGAAGAAGAGGGACCTAGAGGCAAAAAATGGAGAGGGGCCTGGAGGGAAAAGAAGAGATTTCTCAGTGGTGGCCTGGTCCTAATAGCTTTCATTCCCCAGCAAGGGCAAGACCACGCTTCTCAAGCACATTGCCAACCGAGCCCTGAGCATCCCTCCCAACATTGATGTGCTGCTGTGTGAGCAGGGTGAGGCCAGTGGGGAGACAAAGGGCTTGGTGTGATGGGCAGTTGGGTAGAAAAGCCAGCCAGGAATAGAAGAAATTGTCGCTATGGAGTTGGAAAGGATGTGGAGGGAGACTGGGGACCGGGAAAGAGATGCTAACAAAAGGAGGGGAGAGTCAATGAGGAACCTGAGAATGTTTCATTTGGAACAAGTACAAAGAGCTGGGCACGGTCAGGCAAAACAGAAATGCCGCTGAAGGGAAAGAGGGATGAGACTTTCGGCTCTTGAGGCTGCCTGACTGTTCTCACTGTGCTTCCCAGAGGTGGTAGCAGATGAGACACCGGCGGTGCAGGCTGTTCTTCGAGCTGACACCAAGCGATTGAAACTGCTGGAAGAGGAGCGGCGGCTTCAGGGACAGCTGGAACAAGGGGATGACACAGCTGCTGAGAGGCTAGAGAAGGTAGAGGAGATGGCGCAGGGGACACGGGCTAAGACTCGGGGGTTCCTGGGGCCCTCAGACATGTGTCCTCTTCTCCCTCCTCCCAGGTGTATGAGGAATTGCGAGCCACTGGGGCAGCAGCTGCAGAGGCCAAAGCACGGCGGATCCTAGCTGGCCTGGGCTTTGACCCTGAAATGCAGAATCGACCCACACAGAAGTTCTCAGGAGGCTGGCGCATGCGTGTCTCCCTGGCCAGGTGGGCCATTCACCTCGCTGCCCTCCCTTCCAATCTCAGACCACCAGGGCCCTTTCCCTTCTCATTCTTCAAGGCCAATAGTGAGGCTCAAAGCTTACCTCTCCCTCCTTACTATCTGTGTTGTGAGAACTTAGAGTCTTTCTCTGTTTGTCTCCCTACCTGGTGGTGTGTTCTCATCAGCATATCCTGCAGCTGGGTGCAGTGGGTTATGCCTGTAATCCCAGCACTTTGGAAGGCAGAGACAGGAGGATTATCTTGAACCCAGGAGTTTGAGACCAGGCTGGGCAACATAGGGAGACCCTGTCTCTACAAAAAATTTTAAAATTAGCTGGACATGGTAGCACACACTTGTGGTCACAGCTACTCTGGAGGCTGAAGTAGAAGTATCACTTGGACCTGGGGGATTGAGGCTACAATGAGCCATGATTGTGCCACTGCATGCCAGCCTGGGCAACAGAGTGAGAACCTGTCTCGGAAAAAATTAAACCACATCCTGCCCAAGAACTTCTCTGAGGAGAGCTTGGGAAGGAGTGTTCATGGTCTCAGGCTCTATCTCCCTGTTTTCTCTGGGGTTAGCAAGGATCTTTCTCTCCCTGACCCTGCCCTCTGCTACCCACCCTCTAGGGCACTGTTCATGGAGCCCACACTGCTGATGCTGGATGAGCCCACCAACCACCTGGACCTCAACGCCGTCATCTGGCTCAATAAGTGCGTTGCCCGTGATTACAGCCTTTGCGTCATTGGTTCCCATTCAGCACTTCCTTCCCCGTCCCTCCTGCCCTCTTTTCCTTTAGCCCTTCTCCACCATGCCTGTGACAGCTCTATCCAGATCTTCCCCTTTCCCCCCAGCCCCCATTGTCTGCCTGCCTCCCGACTTATCTCTCACTTGATCATTGTGACACTTATACACCCTTTTCTCTGAAACCCAGCTACCTCCAGGGCTGGCGGAAGACCTTGCTGATTGTCTCCCATGACCAGGGCTTCTTGGATGATGTCTGCACTGATATCATCCACCTCGATGCCCAGCGGCTCCATTACTATAGGGGCAATTACAGTAAGTAGGATTGTATGTGGATACAGGAAAGAGATAGAACCTGGATGGGAGGGCATATTTAGATAAACAGTCCTGTCAGAATTCCAGACAGTGATGCGTACCCCATCATCACCAGTCCCTGGTTGTCCCTTTGCTGGGCAGAGGAGCAACCACTGATGCCCAGTCCCCTGTTCTGCCCCAGTGACCTTCAAAAAGATGTACCAGCAGAAGCAGAAAGAACTGTTGAAGCAGTATGAGAAGCAAGAGAAAAAGCTGAAGGAGCTGAAGGCAGGCGGGAAGTCCACCAAGCAGGCAGTGAGCACTTGGGGTACTTCTGGGCAGCGGGGGCACTCTTCTTTCCCGACAGAGGAGGAAGAAGGAGACTCTGGAACACTGGCCTACATTTCGAGGACTGCTGTGCAGGGTGCAGATTTCTCTTTTTTTCCTCTTCCTCTCCAGGAAAAACAAACGAAGGAAGCCCTGACTCGGAAGCAGCAGAAATGCCGACGGAAAAACCAGGATGAGGAATCCCAGGAGGCCCCTGAGCTCCTGAAGCGCCCTAAGGAGTACACTGTGCGCTTCACTTTTCCGGATCCCCCACCACTCAGCCCTCCCATCCTGGGTCTGCATGGTGAGTGTTGTGGACTTCTGCTGCTCTGCAGGAAGCACCAGAAGCACGTGCATCCCAAATCTCCACCAAGGCTGGGATTGCTCCTGTTCTCCAAGGCCAGCACATCAGAGGGATTGTGCGGGGACTAAAAACAATATTGCTTCTTTTCCTGGCTTTCAGGTGTGACATTTGGCTATGAGGGGCAGAAATCACTCTTTAAGAACCTGGATTTTGGCATCGACATGGATTCACGGAGTGAGTTGGCAGGGGTGGCTTAGGGATGTGCAGCAGGAGCCACAGGGAGAGACTGGGGACCTCTTTGACCACCTGTCTTCCATCTCACAGTCTGCATTGTGGGCCCTAATGGTGTGGGGAAGAGTACGCTACTCCTGCTGCTGACCGGCAAGCTGACACCGGTGAGTGCTGGAGCCAAGAAGGGAGAGCATGAGAAATGTGAAAACACAGGTGCTTGCCAGAAGCTGGAATCAGGGAGCTTCTCGAGAATGGAGAGTTAAATGCAGAACTCATCACAGATGATTCATTTCCCTAAGGGGGCAGTAGAGGAGGAAAAGAGCTTAGATCAGTTCAGGAGAGCTAAGAGAATTGGGATAGAATTAGGGGCACATCCATGTGTTTTGGTCATACGAAAAATATATGTCTCTTATAGAACGATTAAAAACTGCATAAAAGGGCCAGGCACGGTGGCTCATGCCTGTAATCCCAGCACTTTGGGAGGCCGAGGCAGGCAGATCACCTGAGGTCAGAAGTTCTAGACCAGCCTGGCCGACATGGTAAACCCCTTCTCTACTGAAAATACAGAAAATAGCCAGGTGTAGTGGCACGCACCTGCAGTCCCAGCTACTCGGAAGGCTGAGGCAGAATTGCTGGAACCTAGGAGGCAGAGGTTACAGTGAGCTGAGATCGCACCATTGCACTCCAGCCTGGGTAACAGAACAAGATTGTCAAAAAAAAAAAAAAAAAATTGGGCCGGGCGCGGTGGCTCACGCCTGTAATCCCAGCACTTTGTGGGAGGTTGAGGCAGATGGATCGTTTGAGCTCAGGAGTTAAAGACCAGCCTAAGCAACATGGTGAAATCCCATCTCTACTAAAAATTCAAAAATTAGCCAGACGAGGTGGTGAGCGACTATAGTCCCAGCTACTCGGGAGGCTAAGGAAGGAGAATTGCTCGAGCGCAGTGGGTAGAGGTTGCAGTAAGCCAAGATCATGCCGCTACCCTTAGCCTAGGTGACAGAATGAGACTCCATCTCAAAAAAAAAAAAGCTTAAGTCCAGAGAAAAATCTTGAGATAACCAATATAAATGTTTTAGTGGATATGTTTCTCCTTTTTTCCTTTGCAAATGTGCATATAATTTTTTTTAAATAGGCTGTCATGTGAATTGTTTTGCAGCTAGATTTTTCCAAATAATATACATCATGCATTTTTCCATGCTAATAATATACAAACACTTATTTTTTATGAATCTACCATTTTATTTGAACTTTTGTAATAATTGTGCTTCAGAAAGTTTGTAGGCATTTCTGCTCCCTCAAGCAGAGTGTGTAGAGGCCATTTTCTCACATCCGGAGATTAGATCTTTAGATCCTCGCCAAAACTCACAACTCACCACACAAGGCCGTTACAATATATTGTGAATCTTTGCTGTATAGAGAGCAAGTGTTTAGCTGTGGCTAGTCCCTCCTGCTTGTCCTTTTCGTCCTCCCTCCATTCTGCTTCTCTTACTCTTCTTTGGCCCCTTACACCTTTACTTTGCTCAGTGTGCCTTTGTCATATCAGGGAGAACATCTCTGTTCCTTCTTTTTTTCTTTTTTGAGACAGTCTCGCTCTGTCGCCAAGGATGGAGTGCAGTGGCATGATCTCAGCAACCTCTGCCTCCTGGGTTCAAACGATTCTTGTGCCTCAGCCTCCTGAGTAACTGGGTTTATAGGCATTTGCCACCATGCCCAGCTATTTTTTTTTTTTTTTTTTGAGACAGAGTGTCACCAGGCGCCAGGCTGGAGTACAGTCACACAATTTCGGCTCACTGCAACCTCCGCCTCCCGGGTTCAAGCAATTCTCCTGCCTCAGCCTCCCGAGTAGCTGGGACTACAGGCGCACACCACCACGCCCAGCTAATTTTTGTATTTTTAGTAGAGACGGGGTTTCACCATATTGGCCAGGATGGTCTCGATCTCTTGAACTCGTGATCCGCCCACCTCGGCCTCCCAAAGTGCTGGGATTATAGGCTTGAGCCACGGCGCCCAGTCCCCGCTAATTTTTTATTTTTAGTAGAGATAAGGTTTCACCATGTTGGCCAGGCTGGTCTCGAACTCCTGGCCTAAGTGCCTCCTGACCTGCCTGCCTTGGCCTCCCAAAATGTTGGGATTACAGGCATGAGCCACCACGCCTGGCCCCTGTTCCTTTTCTTATGCATAGTTGTCCCTGGCCCATTTCTGGTGTTTGTCTCCCCTTCAGAAAAGTTGGTGTATGGAGCTGCAGTGCCTTTTCCCCTTGCCCTCCTCTTAACTGCTTTCTCCTCCCTTGCAGACCCGCGGGGAAATGAGGAAGAACCACCGGCTGGTAAGTTGGCTTTGGGATTTAGGGAATGAAAATCTGATCGAGGAAGTGTGACTTTAAGTGACCACCTCCCTCTCTTCCTGGGCAGAAAATTGGCTTCTTCAACCAGCAGTACGCTGAGCAGCTGCGCATGGAGGAGACGCCCACTGAGTACCTGCAGCGGGGCTTCAACCTGCCCTACCAGGATGCCCGCAAGTGCCTGGGCCGCTTCGGCCTGGAGAGTCACGCCCACACCATCCAGATCTGCAAACTCTCTGGTACCATTGTGGGACCAGGGAGGGTGCCCTTCACCTTATCATTCATGTCTACAAACTATACCTGGAGGAACCAGGAATGAGGGAGCCCCAGCACCCAAACTGGCACATCTTGAGAGTTTGCCTTTAGAATGTGAGGTGCTAGAAGGTATGACAGCCCTCCCCTTCCTTTGCTACAGGTGGTCAGAAAGCGCGAGTTGTGTTTGCTGAACTGGCCTGTCGGGAGCCCGATGTCCTCATCTTGGTGAGTGAGCTGGGCTGTGGGAGAGAGGTTAAGGGTAGCAGTAATGGAAGATGGGAGTTGCCGTGCTCAGTTATGGAATTCCTCCTCTGTAGGACGAGCCAACCAATAACCTGGACATAGAGTCTATTGATGCTCTGGGAGAAGCCATCAATGAATACAAGGGTGGTAAGTCAGCTGAGAGTGTGCCCTTCCCTCATGGGGACCAAGCTGTAGTGTCCTTTGCTACAATAGGGCCTAGGGCTCCCTTATTTCATGTTCTGATTCCCCTCTTCCTCCTCTCTTCCTGCCCTCTGTTCTTGCCATCTTTCTTCAAAGCTGTGATCGTTGTCAGCCATGATGCCCGACTCATCACAGAAACCAACTGCCAGCTGTGGGTGGTGGAGGAGCAGAGTGTTAGCCAGATTGATGGTGACTTCGAAGACTACAAGCGGGAGGTGTTGGAGGCCCTGGGTGAAGTCATGGTCAGCCGACCCCGAGAGTGAGCTTCCTTCCCAGAAGTCTCCCAAGAGACAAGCTTGTGTGGCTTGAAGTCCCCTGTCGTCTCCCTTTCTCCTCTGAAGACTGCCTCTGACCTGCAGCTGACCTTCACTCAGGCACATGAAGGTGGAGTGTGACCTTGATGTGACCAGGATACCACTCTGATTGCATCCATTTCTCTGAAAGACTTGTTTGTTCTGCTTTTCTTCAGATAACTGACCTGGCCTTATCCTTGGCATCCCTCTAAACAAACAGAGGTGACCACCTTCCTTGGCATCCCTCTAAACAAACAGAGGTGACCACCTTATTGTGAGGTTCCAGCCAGCCAAGTTTATGTGGCCAGTTGTCTGAAGACTCATCACTCAGAAGCCTGCCTCTGGTTCACCCTACAGCTTCAGGCCCAGCTGCCCCCTGGTCTTTGGGTGGTGCTGTTCTTTTCTGGTGGATTTAATGCTGACTCATTATAACAGCTGTAGAAGCTCAGAGCTGGAGGTGAGGGTCTGAGGCCTTTGCCATTATCCAGCCCAAGATGTGGTGCCTGCAGCCTCCTGTCTGGTTGAAGACTTGGGGGCAGGAAAGGAATGCCGCTGAACTTGAATTTCCCTTTACAAGGGGAAGAAATAAAGGAAAAGAGTTGCTGCCAGATATCACTGTTTGGAGATTGTTGGGAATTGGAACTACTCTCAGCCTTGATTTGCTTTATTCAGTTTTCTAGCAGCTTTTAACAATCCTCTCTTCCCCACTAAGGCAGATGGATATTTGCAGTCTTGCTGAACTTTAGACCGTGTTTGCTGTTTGAGGATCATAGGATCCCTTTCCCTCAACCCTTCACACAAGGAACTTGAGTTTCTTTCCTCCCCACACCGCCCCCCCACCGCCCATATCCCCTGAGTTCGAGTGATTTTCCTGCCTAAGCCTCCTGAGTAGCTGGTATTACAGGTGCACGCCACCAGGCCCACCTAATTTTTTGTATTTTTAGTAGAGGTTTCACCATGTTGGTCAGGCTAGTCTCCAACTCCTGACCTCAAACAGTTCACCCACCTTGGCCTTCCAAAGTGCTGGGATTACACATGTGAGCCCGTGTGCCCAAGTTCTTGCGGGTGGGTGTGTGTGGGGTGGGGGTTGTTTTGTTTTTTGAGACAGGGTGTTACTCTGTTGCCCAGGCTGGAGTGCCCTGCAGCCTCAACCTCCTGAGCTCAAGCAATCCTTCCACTTCAGCCTCCTGAGCAGCTGGGACTACAGGTGCATACCGCCATACTTGGCTAATTTTTTATTTTTAGTAGAGGCAAGGTCCTGCTATATTGCCCAGGCTGGTTTCAAACTACTGGCCTCAAGCAATCTTCCTGCCTCAGCCTCCTGAGTGGCTGGGACTACAGGCATGCGCCACCACACCCAGCTAATTTTTTTTTATTTTTAGTAGAGACAGTGTCTTGCTATGTTGCCCAGGCTGGTCCTGGCAATCTCAAGCAATCTTCCTGCCTCAACCTCTCAAAGTGCTGGGATTACAGGCGTGACCCACCATGCCTAGCCAGAATTGGGGTCCAAGCTAGTCTCTTGAATGAGGAGGTGCTTCGCTCTGTGGTCAGGGACCAGAATATTGATCCTCTCAAAAGTTATTAAATCATCCAGCCATCATGTACAGTACTGTGGGGTATACACAAGGGAAAAGACAAGGTCTGCCTTCATTAATAGTGTGGTTAGAGAACACCTAAATAGATCATGTAATTTGAGCAGTTGCCTAATACATAGTACTATAGCTTCTAAGTTGCCACATACTCAAAAGGAAAGATTGTCCAGGGCTTGATTATTTGGCAGAGTCACTTGAGGGTGGACCTTGAAAGATAATGATTTGAGGCCAGGCACGGTGGCTCACGCCTGTAATCCCAGCACTCTGGGAGGCCGAGGCGGGTGGATCACCTGAGGTTTGGGAGTTCAAGACCAGCCTGACTAACATGGTGAAACCCTGTCTTAAAAAAAAAAAAAAAAGATAATGATTTGAAGCCGGGCACGGTGGCTCACGCCTGTAATCCCAACACTTTGGGAGGCTGAGGTGGGCGGATCGGGAGGTCAGGAGTTCGAGACCAGCCTGGCCAACATAGTGAAACCCTGTCTCTACCAAAATTACACAAAATTAGCCAAACATAGTGGCAGGCGCCTGTAATCCCCACTAAGGAGGCTGAGGCAGGAGAATCACTTGAACCCAGGAGTTGGAGGTTGTAATGAGCTGAGAGCACACCATTTTCCTCCAGCCCGGGCGACAATATGAGACTCCAACTGAAAAAAAAAAAGAAAAGGAAAAATGATTTTTTGAATGATCAGGGACCAGGGAGCCGTTTTTCAGAACTAGGAAAAGAGTAGTCTAAGGCTTGGGAGGAAGAACAAGCTCTCTGGGAGTTAATGGATGATAGCTGGTGTGGCCATTTTTCTTAGTTAGGGTAGGGAGATGGATTTGAAAAGTAAAATAGAAACGGGTAGTGGTATTAGGTGGTGATGTGCAAGGTGTGTTACAGAAACTTGCAGGGTGAAGCCAGGAACTTTTGTCATGGGAATGGGATAACTCAGTCCTGAACTAGGTAGGGGAGATAGGGATGGAAAGAAAACGGCAGATGGAAAGAACAGATGTGGAGGTTGGGGAGAAGAGAGTGATGGGAGATGTATCCAGTTCCAGAGGAAATATGGAGAGGTGTCTGGCTAAGACTTATCTGTTTGGACATTTAATTTGGGGAAATTATTTTCCAGCCAAGTGAATAAATAATCCTGGACCTCAAGTGTGAAGGTTTGGTGTGGAAACAGCTGCATAGGCAGTTAGGGAAGACTCTAAATTAGAAATAAGGAAAC
>PVKV010034304.1:0-10613 GCA_004027835.1 Alouatta palliata
AAAAAAAAAAAAAAAAAAAAAAAAAAAAAAAAAAGTGGAGAAGGCAAAATTGAATTACACAGATAACATGTAATTTCAGATAACAGTCTACATATGTGGGGAAAGAAGAGAGACTTATAAAATGAAAAGCTCTATAGCCACCTTTTCCCATTACTGGAAACAACTAAAGGCTGTAAAAATTAATGCTTAAAACTCAAAATCTAAGGCTTATTTTTGCTCACCTAAAACTAAGGCCTGGCTCATCTTAAATATGAAACTCTCATAAATATCTGATGCAGAAAAACCTCACCTCATTGGAAAATGAGGTCACCAAAAAGAAGTGCAAAAGATCTGTGCAAAGACCCTCTCAGAACAAATAAGAAAAAAAAAAAGAAAGCAAATAAGATACAAAATACATTTATCAGGAGAAAAAAGTTGGCTTGGACAATTTGAAAATTGTGAATATTTTAGGCTTTAAAAAAGAGGACACACAAACACACACACACACACCCGCACAGAGAGAGAGAGAGAGAAAGAGTCAGTCCTCCATATTGGTGGGTTCCACACTGGTGGCTTCAACCAACTCTGATTTCAAAAGTTCTGAAAAAATACGTTTCATCTGTACTGAACATGTACAGACTTTATTCTTATCCTTCTTCCCTAAACAATACAACATAACAACTATTTACCTAGCATTTACATTGCATTGGCCATTATAAGTAATCTAGAGATTATTTAAAATATAAAGGAAAATGTACATAAGCAAATACTACTCATTTTCTGTCAGGGACTTGAGCATCCATGAATTTTGGCATCAGAGGGAGGTCCTAAAACCAATCCCCTATGGACACTGAGGGAGTGGTATGTATATATGTATATGTGTGTATACACACAGACACACACACATTTAAATGCAGAAACACAAGCGAACAGGGCAGAATTGACAAAACCATGAAAAGAGTGAATTATGAGCTTGCACACCTTAGGAATGAGGTGAGCAAAAATTAAACCATCACAGAAAAAGGTGAGTGATCATGGGAGAAGCACAAGGAAAATACGAACTGTGAAAAAGCAGCAATGGCCATAGGGGAAAATGAGAAAGCCAATAAAGGGTTAAAAGGGATAACAGAAAAAATAATAGATAGGAAAGGCACACAAAGGAAAGCCTATGTAAATAAATACTTGGAATCTCTATATTTAAACATGAATCAGATAAAAATTAAACAAACGATTAGAAACACTTTCCAAAAATAAAACACAGTTTGATTACAATCAAAAAAACACACTATGTCCCAGGAAAAAGTAACGCAGAGACATACTATAATAAAGCTACTTAACTTCAAAGACAAAAAAAAAACCACTTGGGGAATTATGAAAAAATATTAGGTCATTTACAAAGGAGAAAAATACAACTGACCTCAAATTTCCCCAGAGGAAATTTCAAACCAGAAAATAGTACATCAATGCTTATAAAATCCTCAACAAGTGAAATTGTAACCAAAGAATATTTTATTCACTTAAAATGCCATTCAAATGTGATGGCAAGAAATGTGCATTTTGAATATCTGATGAGCCCTTCTTGTAGAAAATATTAGATGATTAACTTCAGTCAGCCAAGCATAAATGAAAAAAACAACATTACTGACATTGAAATTGAAACTACTGTAGGACAAAAATTAAAGCAAATGCAGAGCTTATAGTAACAGAGCAGAATGCAAATGCAGTAATCTTGGTAGTATGGAAATTATATATCAAACAGATTTGAGAAGATAATTGGTAGAATAAATAGATATTAATGTATATTGAATTCACTCATCCTTTATAGGCAAGGGATCAAAAGACATCATTGGAAGCTGATAAATCAAGTAAAAATAATGGAAATGTATTTAGTAGTGCAAAAATAAGTGCTAAGAAAAATAGCAACTAAAATTTCATGGGAAGGTGGTGAGGAAGAAAAAGAGAACATACTAATTTGTGACTGCTCACTGTGTGGAGTTAATAGATTCTGTCTAAAAAGAGGATTAAAGGTTTTATCCTAAGTTATGTTCATAACAGTAATCTTTAGATAAAAACAAATACTTTCCAAAGTATTAGAAGAAAGACACATTCAAAAAAATCACAAAACACATTTTATGGTAGATATTACAAAACAAAAACATAACATAAAAATCATATGAAAGAACTAAACTAAATTCAACTATAGCCAGTGGTTTGCTGGTAAATGTTTAATAAGAGGACTTGAGATGGAATTCGAGGAACAAAACAAAATACCTCGACTTGTAGCTTTGATAATTTCCATGGTGTGCATACTTTCACCATTGCCAACTTCAAGCTGTGAACCTGACATTGCTAAATGAGGAGCTGAGAACAGATGTACACCTTCAGCTCTCATGAGGTAGTATGAGCTGGCACCAGCACACCACTGCCGATAGCAATAAATCCAAATCAGCCAATGAGAAAACTTTTGTATTGTGTTACAAAGCAAAGCCAACTTAGTAGCGTATACAAGAGACTCTTAAAACAAAGGGGTTGAAAACCTTAAAAGTAAAGTGGTGGGCAAACATATATATACTAGATAAATAGAGGAAAAAAAGTGAAGAGAGGGATCATTCCCTTACATCAGAAAAGATAAATTTAAGGAAAACAGTATCAAATGAGATGTCTTAAGAAGTGATTTATAGGCCGAGCACTGTGGCTCATGCCTGGAATCCCAGCACCTTGGGAGGCCAAGGCGGGTGAATCACCTGAGGTCAGGAGTTCGAGATTAGCCTGACCAACACATAGTGATACCCATCTCTCCTAAAAATACAAAATTAGCCATTCGTGGTGGTGCGTGTCTGTAATCCCAGCTACTCAGGAGGCTGAGGCAGGAGAATCACTTGAACCCAGAAGGCAGAGGTTGCAGTGAGCCGAGATCGCATCACTGCACTCCAACCGGGGCAACAAGAGTGAGACTGCCTCACAAAAAAAAAAAAAAGTTCATCACATATTAGGCCACAAGAAAGCATTAAAAATTTTTTTAAACAGAGAAATACTATTAATAGACAACATTCTCTAATAATAAAAAATAAAAATAGAAATACATAAGTTTTTGAAACAAAATTCTACCACTTGGAATTTTTTTTTTGTAAGTTATGAAGTACAGGTGGTATTTGGTTGCATGAGTAAGTTTTTAGCGGTGATTTGTGAGATTTTGGTGCACCCATCACCCAAGCAGTATACCCTGCACCATGTTTGTTGTCCTTTTATCCTTTGTGTTTCTTCCACCCTTCCCCCCACGTCCCCAAAGTCCATCAGATCATTCTTAGGCCTTTGCAGTCTCACAGCTTAGCCACCTCATATCAGTAAGGACATACAATGTTTGGTTTTCCATTCCTGAGTTACTTCACTTAGAATAATAGTCCCCAATCTCATCCAGGTAACTGCAAATGCTGTTAATTCATTCATTTTTATGGCTGCATATTATTCCATTATAAATATATATATATATATTTATATATATATATATAACAGTTCCTTTATCCACTCATTGATGGGCATTTGAGTTGGTTCCATGATTTTACAATTGTGAATTGTGTTGCTATAAACATGAGTGTGCAAGTATCTTTTCTGAATAATGACTTCTTTTCCTCTGGATAGATATCCAATAGTGGGATTGCTGGATCAAATGGTAGCTCTACTTTTAGTTCTTTAAAGAATCTCCACACTGTTTTCCATAGTGGCTGTACTAGTTTACAGCAATATAGAAGTGCTCCCTGTTCACCGCATCCATGCCAACAACTACTGTTTTTTGATTATGGCCATTCTTGCAGGAGTAAGGTGGTATCACATTGTGGTTTTGATTTGCATTTCTCTGATTATTAGTGATCTTGAGCATTTTTTCATGTTTGTTGGCCATTTGTGTATCTTCTTTTGAGAACTGACTATTCATGTCCTTAGCCCACTTTTTAATGGGATTGTTTGTTTTTATCTTACTGATTT
This sequence comes from Alouatta palliata, assembly GCA_004027835.1. Lineage (NCBI taxonomy): Eukaryota > Metazoa > Chordata > Mammalia > Primates > Atelidae > Alouatta > Alouatta palliata. Next base: position 3,961 of record PVKV010034304.1, read on the forward strand.
GTTTCAGTTCATTGTAGATTCTGGATGTTAGTCCTTTGTTAGATGTGTAGACTGTGAAGATTCTCACCCACTCTGTAGGTTGTCTGTTTACTCTGCCGACTTTTCTGTTTGCCATGCAAAAGCTCTTTAGTTTAATTAGGTCCTAGCTATTTATCTTTGTTTTCATTGCATTTGCATTTGAGTCCTTGATCATAAAATCCTTGCCTAAGCCAATGTCTGGAAGAGTTTTTCCAATCTTATTTTCTAGAATTTTTATAGTTTCAGGTTTTAAGTTTAAGTCTTTAATCCATCTTGAGCTGATTTTTTTATAAGGTGAGAGATGAGGATCCAGTTTCATTCTTCTACATGAGGCTAGCCAATTATCTCAGCATCACTTGTTGAAAAGGGTGTCCTTTCCCCATTTTATATTTTTGTTTGCTTTGTTGAAGATCAGTTGGCTGTAAGTATTTCGGTTTATTTCTGGATTCTCTATTCATGGGTCTATGTGCCTATTTTTATATCAGTGCCATGCTGTTTTGGTGACTGTGGCCTTACAGTATAGTTTGAAATCAGGTAGTGTGATGCCTCCAGATTTGCTCTTTTTGCTCCGTCTTGCTTTGGCTATATGGTCTCTTTTTTGGTTTCATATTAATTTTAGAATTATTTTTTCTAATTATATGAAAAATAATGATGGTACTCTGATGGGTATTGCATTGAATTTATAGATTGCTTTTGGCAGTATGGTCAATTTCACAATATTGATTTTACCCATCCATGACCATGGAATATGTTTCCACTTGTTTGTGTCCTCTATGATTTCTTTCAGCAGTGTTTCATAGTTTTTCTTGCAGAGGTCTTTCAACTCCTTTGCTAGGCATATTCCTAAGTATCTTTTTTTTTCAGCTATCATAAAAGCGGTTGAGTTCTTGATTAGATTCTCTGCTTGGTCACTGTTAATGTATAGAAGAACTACTGATTTGTGTACATTAATCTTGTATCTAATAACTTTGCTAAATTCTTTTATCAGTTCTAAGAGCTTTCCTGAGGTGACCTTAGGATTCTCAAGGTAAACCATCATATCATCAGCAAACAATGACAGTTTGACTTCCTCTTTACCAATTTGGATGCTCTTTATTTTTTTCTCTAGTCTAATTGCTCTGGCTAGGACTTCCAGTACTATGTTTAAGAGGAGTAGTAAGAGTGAACATCCTTGTCTTGTTCCAGTTCTCAGAGGGAATGCTTTCAACCTTTGCCCCATTCAATGTTATGTTGGCTGTGGGTCTATCATAGATGGGTTTTTTTACATTAGAGTATGTCTCTTGGATGCCAATTTTGCTGAAAGTTTTAATCATAAAGGATGCTGGATTTTGTCAAATGCTTTTTCTACATTTATTGAGATGATCATGTGATTTTTGTTTTTAATTCTATTTATGTGGTGTATTACATTTATTGACTTGTGTATGTTAAACCGTACCTGCATGATCTGGATGTGAGACATGGAGTTAAAGAAAATCATTTTGAAGCTTTAAGATTTAATGTCTTCCCTGTTTGGATTTTGGACTTGCATGGGACCAGTAGCCCCTTTGTTTTGGACAATTTCTCCCATTTAAGATGGGAACATTTACCCAATACCTGTACCCTCACTGTATCTTGGAAGTTACTAACTTCCTTTGATTTTATAGGCTCATTGGTGGATGGTACTGATCTTGTCTCAGATGAGACTTTGGACTTGGACTTTTGAGTTAATGTTGGAATGAGTTCAGAATTTGGGGAACTGTTGGGAAGCCATGACTGGTTTTAAAATATGAAAAGGATATGAGATTTGGGAGAGACCCAGGGTGGAATAATATGGTTTGGGTGTGTGTCCTCACTCAAATCTCATCTTGAATTGTAATCCCCATGTGTTTAGGGAAGGACCTGATAGAAGGTGATTAGATCATGGGGGCAGTTTTCTCCATGTTGTTCTCACAATAATGAGTGATTTCCCATTGGCGTGGTTTTCCCCAATGTTGTTCTCATGATAGTGGCTGATTACATGTGAAATCTGGTTGTTTGATAAGTCTGGCAATTTTCCTGTGTTCTTTCTCTGTCTCTGTCTCTCTCTCTGTCTCTCTCTCTCTCTCTCTCTCTCTCTCTCTCTTTCTCTTTCTCCCTCCTTCCCTCCCTTGCCTGCCTTCACCTTGTGAAGAAGGTACTTGCTTCCCCTTTGCCTTCTGCCATGATTTAAGTTTCCTGAGGCCTCCCCAGCCAAGTCAGTTAAACCTCCTTTCTTTATAAATCAGCCAGCCTCAGGTAGTATCTTTATAGCAGTGTGAGAATGGACTCATACAGCAGGCAAAAAAGAAAAAAAAAATACCTTATACAAAAATTAACTCAAAAGGGATCACAGGCTTAAATATAAAATGTCAAACTATAATACTTTTAGGGAAAAAAAAGAAAATATTTAAGATCTAGGGCTAGACAAAGTCTAAACACTAAAAACATCACTCATAAGAGAAAAGTTGATAAATTTCACTTTACTGTTAAAAACTTTTGCTCTGTGACAGAACCTGTTAAGAGAATGAAAAGAAATGCTACAGAATGGGAGGAAATATTTGTAAAACACGTATCTACCAAAGGTGTAGCATTTTAAATATATAAAGAGGTTTCAAAATTCAACAGTAAAAAGAAAGAAACATGGTAATGAAAAACCATTTTACTGAAGAGGATACACAAGATTGCAAATTGGTACATGAAAAAAGATGTTTAGCAAAGTCTCAGGTTACAAAATCGGTGTGCAAAAATCACAAACATTCCTATACACCAATAACAGACAAACAGCCAAATCATGAGCGAACTCCCATTCACAATTGCTACAAAGAGAATAAAATACCTAGGAGTGCAACTAACAAGGGACGTGAAGGACCTCTTCAAGGAGAACTACAAACCGCTGCTCAAGGAAATAAGAGTGGACACAAATAGATGGAAAAACATTTCATGCTTATGGTTAGGAAGAATCAATATCATGAACATGGCCATTCTGCCCAAAGAAATTTATAGATTCAATGCTATCCCCATCAAGCTACCATTGACCTTCTTCACAGAACTGGAAAAAACCACCTTAAGCTTCATATGGAACCAAACAACAGCCACATAGCCAAGACAATCTTAAGCAAAAACAAAAAACAAAAAAACAAAGCTGGAAGCATCACACTAACTGACTTCAAACTATACTACAAGGCTACAGTAATCAAAGCAGCATGGTGCTAGTACCAAAACAGAGATATAGACCAATGGAACAGAACAGAGGCCTTGGAAGTAACACCATATATCTACAACCATCTGATCTTTGACAAAACTTACAAAAACAAGCAATAGGGAAAGGATTCCCTATTTAATAAATGGTGTTAAGAAAACTGTCTAGCCATATGCAGAAAGTTCAAACTGGACCCCTTCCTTACACCTTACACTAAAAATAACTCCAGATGGATTAAAGATTTAAACATAAGACCTAACACCATAAAAACCCTAGAAGAAAACCTAGGCAATACCATTCAGGACATAGGCATAGGCAAGGACTTCATGACTAAAACACCAAAAGCATTGGCAACAAAAGCCAAAATAGACAAATGGGATCTAACTGAACTCCAGAGCTTCTGCACAGCAAAAGAAACAATCACGAGAGTGAACTGGCAACCAACAGAATACGAAAAAATTTTTTGCAATCTACCCATCTGATAAAGGGCTAATATCTAGAATCTACAAAGAACTAAAACAGATTTACAAGAAAAAAACAAACAACCCCATCAAAAAGCGGGCAAAGGATATGAACAGACACTTCTCAAAAGAAGACATTTATGCAGCTAACAAACAAATGAAAAAAACTCATCATCACTGGTCATTAGAGAAATGCAAATCAAAACCACACTGAGATACCATCTCACAAAAATTAGAATGGCAATCATTAAAAAATCTGGAGACAACAGACACTGGAGAGGATGTGGAGAAATAGGAACACTTTTACACTGTTGGTGGGGGTATAAATTAGTTCAACCATTGTGGAAGACAGTGTGACATTCCTCAAGGATCTAGAAATAGAAATAACATTTGACCTAGCAATCCCACTGCTGGGTATATACCCAAAGGATTATAAATCGTTCTATTGTAAAGACACATGCACACATATGTTCATCATGGCACTGTTTGCAACAGCAAGGACTTGAAACCAACCCAAATGCCCATCAATGATAGACTGGATAAAGAAAATGTGGCACCATGGAATACTATGCAGCCATAAAAATGGATGAGTTCATGTCCTTTGCAGAGACATGGATGAAGCTGGAAACGATCATTCTCAGCAAACTGACACAAGAACAGAAAACCAAACACTGCATGTTCTCACTCATAAGTGGGTGTTGAACAATGAGGACACATGGACACAGGGAAGGGAACATCACACACCAGGGCCTGTTGGGGGTAGGGAGCTAGGGGAGGGATAGCAGGGGGTGGGGGAATTGAGGAGGGATAACATTAGGAGAAATACCTAATGTAGATGACGGCAGAGGGATGGATGCAGCAAACCAATACCTATGTAACAATCCTGCATGATCTGCGCATGTACCCCAGAATTTAAAGTATAATAAAAAAAAAAAGATAGTCAATATCATTAGCTATCAGGGAAATGCAAATTAAAACTACAATGAGATACTGACATATCCCTAGTAAGATTAATAAAACAAAAAAGTGACATCAAATTCCGGTGAGGCTGCAAATAATCACTCATATTTTGCTAGTGGGAATAAAAAATGATACAGTCACTCTGGAAAAGTTTGGCAGATTCTGAAAAATTAAGCATGCAACTACCATATGGCTTGGCAATCACACTTCTGGGCATTTATCTCTAAGAAATAAAGACTCATGTTCACACGAAAACCTAGACACAAATTTAATAGCAACTTTATTCATAATTAGCCTAGATGTCCTTCAACTGGTAATGGTTAAACACACTGTGGACATTATGGAATACTGCTCAGCAATAAAAAGGCACAAACTACTGATACAGACAGTGAACTGGATGTATCTCCAGAGAATTAGGCTGAACAACAACAAAAAAAAATTCCAATCCCAAAAGATTACATGCTATAGTTCTCCTTTATACTATAATCTTGAAAGAACAAGGTTATGAAATGGAGAACTAATGAAGTATAGGAGGAGTGGAAGCAAGTAGAAAGTTGGTGTGCCTATTAAAGAGCAACATGAGAGATTCTTACGGTGATGGAAGTGTATCTTGACTGTAACAATGCCAATATCTTGGTAGTAATTTATTGCAGAGTTTTGCAAGATTTTACCTTTTGGAGAAACTGAGCAAGGGGCACAGAGAATTTCAGTTTTAAAAGGCTGATTGCTATACTTTGGATATTCGTCTCCCAAAACCTCATATTGAAATTTGATCCCTAATGTTAGAGATGGGCCCTATGGGAAATGTTTGGGTCCTGAGGTTGAAAGTGGATCCCTCGTGAATACATTAATGTCCTCTCTGCGGGATGGTGACTTCTCACTCTAAGTTCTTTTGTGATATGGTTTGGCTGTGCCCCCACTCAAATCTCATCTTGAATTGTAGTTCCCAGAATCCCCACATGTTGTGGGAGGGACCCAGCGGGAGGTAATTTAATCATGACTCAGTTACCGTTATGTTGTTCTTGTTATACTGAGTTCTCATGAGGTCTGATGGTTTTATATGGGGCTTTTCCCCCTTCTGCACAGCACTTCTCCTTGCTGTCACCATGTGATAAAAAACATGTTTGCTCCCCCTTTCTGCCATGATTGTAAGTTTCCTGAAGCCTCCAGCCATGTAGAACTGTCAGTCAATTAAACTGCTTTTTTCTTTTTCTTTTTTTTTTCTTTTTTTACAAATTACCCAGTCTCCGGTATGTCTTTATTATGGCTGTAAGACTGGACTAATACACCTTGGGAGCTGGTATTTAAAAAGAGCCTCCCTCTCCACTCTCTTTTGCCTCCTCTTTTACCATGTGATGTCTGCACTAGCTGCTCCCCTTCCCCTTCCACAATGAATGGAAACCGTTTGAGGCCCTCACCAGATGCAGATGTGGGCACCGTGCTTCTTATACAGCCTGCAGAACATGTGCCAAATAAATCTTTCTTTATAAATTATCCAGCCTCAACTGTTTCTTTATAGCAATGCAAATAGATAAAAACAGTGATAGAGGGAAAGTTTTTTTTATTGTTGTTGTCTTCAAAATTACTGACAAGGAATACAGTGGGGTATTAAGATTTGACACATACACATTATTTTATAAAGACAAATTTAAAAATCATATCCCAATGTCATTATTTGAGCATCAGCTGTAGTTAGGTAGTAAAGTACAGCATCAGGTTTTTGGCAACTGGTTGCATTATGCAACAACACTAAGTCACCAACCTTAAAACATCACAGGAATGAATTTAATAAATGAACAATGGAATGTTACCAAGACCACTCATAAAGTTAAAAGGAGGCCGGGCGTAGTAGCTCACCCCTGTAATCTCTACACTTTGGGAGGCTGAGGCAGCCTGATCACTAGAGGTCAGGAGTTCGAGACTAGCCTGGCCAATGTGGTGAAACCCTGTCTCTACTAAAAATACAAAAATTAGCCAGGTATGTTGGCACGCATCTGTAATTTCAGCTACTTGGGAAG